>MINK01187686.1:282-18866 GCA_001735545.1 Phormia regina
TGCTAATTTCAAATTTATTTACAAGAAACGTTGCAAACACAAAATAGTATTGTTATATACATATCATTTTGAAGGAAATTATGTCTTCTTTAAAACTATTTATAATAAATTTTACTATTTTAAATGTTTTAGTACAATTTTCATGAAACAATGCGAACAAATGCAAATTATGTTTATACACAGAAAAAAGTCACCAATTAACAAATATATATGAAATTAATTCATTTAATTAAAAACTTACTCAAATTTGCACCTCTCACCAAAATGATTATATCAAGTATTGAATTTGGAAAATAAGGTGAGGATTTAAATTATGTTAAATTAATAGTAAATATTTTTCGTCTTCTCAAAGTAAGTCTTCTGTCTGCTAAGGACTTCTTTAACTCCTTTTGTCTTATATATAATTCCTTTCCAATTGTTATACAATTATGGGCAGTTTAAATACGCAACATTTTTAAAGACCAAAAACAACAACACGATTGTCTGCAGTTATTAAAAAGAACTCAGAATTGCAACATGAAAAATGTTTATATGTTAACTCCACCAACAAATAATATTGTTTTACCCAGTATTCTTTGTTTTGCCCTATGAAAAATACTTTCAGTTGCTTTTTTGAAATAAAATGACATTCTACAATTTTAATTCTATTCACATCCAATTATTATATTTGTAAAATAATTTTCTCGTAAATTTTTTTAGTTTCTATGTTTAATATTAATATGGAAAATAGAAATATTGTCATATTATCTTGGCCTCGACTAAATTTCTGTAAAAAAATTCAATTCAATCATTGGACATGTAGAGGATTAAAAAATATAGTTAGTTATTTTTTCAACCATAGTTTTGATTGTATGAATAATCTGGATCTTTTGCTGCTCTATTCATTTTTAATAACATTTATAGGATTTATTGTTGCAACAATAGTTGCAATTGTAGAACCAAATCACACGGTGAGTTAAAACAATTTTTAGAATAAAATTTCTGTGTTATAACATTTTTATTTTTCTAATACAAGGTTCTCAAGACTCTACAAAATTTTCTAAAAAAGATGATTAAAACCATACAAAATCTACCATATTTTATAAGTGAATTGGGATGTGTATTAAAAAAACAAGTAACAAAGTTTAAAGTAAATTAAAATTGAATAGAAAAAAATAAATAAAAAATAAATATAAATCAATTCAGAATGTTCCTTGTTCATAAATGTCGGATCGGAACAAATCATAAAATCATCGTATCAAGTGGCATTTCGAAGAGGGAAAAAAAACATATTTTTGTTAAGCGAGCACACAAAGTATTTGAATTTAATTTTAAATACATTTTAAATTTACAATTCTTAATTTTAATATTTAACTTGGTTTTAATCATAGAGTAACATATAGAGACGAAATTCTCGATTGACAATTAAACAAAATTTTTGTTTTGTGTAGAAAAATGTGTTTTTATTTCCTTTTGGCAACAACAAAATATATTTGATTACATGTATTTTGTTGTTTGCATGAGTTAGGTTTTTGACAACCGACTTAGGTTTTTGACAATTAGTTTCGTCTCTTTGGTTTTAATGTAGAAATACCGAACTTTTTTTTTTAATGACATTAATAATATTTATTAAAATGTATTTGAGCTAAAGCGACTATACGAAAATTTTCAATTCCGAAAAAATGTATGTAACTCCTGATTATAGTAAAATTTTTTCGCAAACGAAAGAATATAACTTCTAAAAAATATTTATTAAAAATTTAATTATTTTATTATATAAATTCACCATAATAGAAATACATACGCAAATATTCTTATATATCTGATTATTGCTTTCGTGTCACACTGTCGATTGGATTTTTTTATTACTGTAAAACGAATTAAAAATGTAGCATACTGTTAGGATCATTTTGTCCAAAGTAGCAAAAAAAAATTTATGATACAATTTGGTCTAGCAAAATATCGAAACCTTTATAAATTAATAATTTATGAAAAAAATATTTATATTAATTATACTCATGATACAAAAACATTTTATATAATTTTTTGTTTATCAAACTGGCATTTATTAAATTGTTGCGAAAATCGCTGCATTTTTTAAGGAATTTATTTTAGAAACACTGAATTTGACAACGAAATATCTCAATTAACATCACTGTCAGCTTTGCTGTGTCATTTTTTAGTTTACTTTAAAAAAATATTTTGCGATTTGTTAATATTCGCGTTGAAATTAGTTTTAAAGTCATTTTGCGTTCATATTAATAAAATCATAAAATGGCATCAGAACGCTACAGTTTTTCACTAACAACCTTTAGGTAAGTAATTTTTTAACAAATTAATTTTTACGAACAAATGTTTGCCGCTTTAGACCAAATCAAAACATAACCTACACAATGACTTTACAATTTACTATAAATGCAATTTTTTTGCAAATATTTTACATTATATTCATAGTCCATCGGGAAAGTTGGTACAATTGGAATATGCTTTAGCTGCTGTATCTGCCGGTGCTCCATCTGTTGGTATCATGGGTAAGTTGTAGAAACAAATGCACTTTTGGTAAAAAAAAAATGTTTAACTTACGCTTAAATAATTTCTGCAGCGTCTAATGGTGTTGTGATTGCAACAGAAAACAAACACAAATCGATACTGTATGAAGAACACAGTGTGCATCGCGTTGAAATGATATCCGGTCACATTGGTATGGTGTATTCAGGTATGGGCCCTGACTATCGTCTTTTAGTTAAGCAAGCTCGTAAGCTAGCACAAAACTATTACCTTACTTATAAGGAGCCAATACCCGTAGCTCAATTAGTACAACGAGTTGCTACTCTGATGCAAGAATATACTCAAAGTGGGTGAGTATCTATTAATTCAATTTAATATAATATTTATTACATGCATATATTGGTAATAATAACTTAATTTCAGTGGTGTAAGACCTTTTGGAGTATCTTTACTTATTTGCGGTTGGGACAATGATCGTCCATACTTATTCCAATGTGATCCTTCGGGGGCATACTTTGCATGGAAAGCTACAGCAATGGGTAAAAATGCCGTTAATGGCAAAACATTCCTAGAGAAGCGGTAAAACCCAAAATCGATATTGAAAATAGTGAAATAAGAAATAAATTATGTTTAATTACAGTTACAGCGAAGATTTGGAATTGGATGACGCTGTTCACACTGCTATATTAACCCTTAAGGAAGGATTTGAAGGTAAAATGACAGCAGACAACATTGAAGTGGGCATTTGCGACCGTAACGGTTTTAAGCGTTTAGATCCAGCCACAGTAAAGGACTATTTAGTCAATATCCCCTAGACATAAGACCGGACGTAAACAACTGCTTTAAGTAAGAAAAACAAGCAGGACTTTTGGATAACATAAACAACTTACAACATAAAACAAATATTTAATTGTATTTAAAAATTTAAAATGTGGTTTATGTGTGTTTTTTCAAAAAATATACATTTTTTATTTCAAAGAAAATACTAGTTTCTTGACTCTAGTTTTAATCAAAAGTTGTTGGTTAATAAGGTAAAATAAAATACAATTCAAATTCCTTATAAATGTATATTAATTCACACCAATTGTCTCTATAAAACCACAGCATGTCTCAGGATCAAAAAGAAATACGTTGCAATTTGGGGCCTCTTTTTTTGTTACCACTTTGATAATCTCTTGAGATAAAACTCCACCGACAACGGCGGCAGCTGGCGAGATTTGACTGAATACATGTTCGAAGTATTCATTAGGAACTACGGTGTCCTTAGTAATTTCATTGCGTATTTTTTCCAGTTCCTTCTTGTCATCCTCTCTAGATTTGTAACAGGGATCACGCTTGTGAGTTTCGCGGAATTTCTGCAAAATACGCAATAAAATAAAGCCTGGTCCCGTACGTTTCAATTTCTTTTGGAATGTTGAACAATTTATGTCAAATTTAAGTACATCCTCGTATCCTGGAAAATTTAGTTCTCTTTGTACCGTCGTAGTAACCAACTCTGTTTTAGTTTTTTCATGAGGTTTTGAAATCACTTTGTGTTTTACTGTATCTCTGAAATAACCATATACAAATTTAATGATTTTTAATATTAAAAACGTATTCTTTGTTATAAACATTTATTACTTACTCAACAAATTTATGTTGTTGTAGATCAGCAAAACAAAATCCAAAGGTTCCCCATACGTCACCCGCAAAAAATTTAATATTTTTTTCTCGGCAAATGTTATCAATTCGCACAAGTTCATCATTGTTGGCTCCTATAACTACAATCACGTCAAATGCTTCGAAAAATGTCACATCTTTTTTACTTAATGGCTCTGTATCAGCGGATATTTCAACCATAGGATTGAGGGCTTTGGCTCTTTCAATAGATGCCTCTGCACGATTTGAGCCCAGAGTTGAACGTGGCACCAAGAATTGTGAACAAAAATCCTCCTCGGTAACAATTTTGTCGTCATTCAATTTAACAGAGTTAACACCCGATAGAATAATATTTTTAGTGACTTCTGCTCCAACACCGCTTAGACCAGATATTAAAACTTTAGCTGTACGTAGTCGCTTCTGTGACTCTAATCCCCACAAACGAATCTGACGATCGTACAACTCATTTTCAGTCTCCGTAAGTTCTACTTCATTGCTTCCGTTTTCCTTTGCAACGTCAATGTCCATTTGTTCACCCATAATTCAATTATTCTCTTTCAAACAACTTTTTTAAGGAAAAATAACCAAAAATTTGCAATAAAATCGCGTCTACTTATAAAAATGCCGACAATCAGTGCTGACAATATTTGCAAAATGTTTGGTATAAATCAGTGATGATAATTATGCTATTTCTTTGTAAATAATTATTTAAAATATTAACAATGAATGAGCGATTTTTGTGAATAAAAAATATGTATAAATTTTAGTTCGATGCAAATCGATCTAAATCAATTGAACTGATAATATCCGTGTTGAAATATAATTATACTTATTATCCATGTTCTTAAATAGCTCTGTTTGACTACTTGTAGATATACCAAAACTGAAAAAAGTGGATAAGAAAAATTAAAATTCCAACATATTTCTAAAAAAATACTCGTATATAGTACAATAAAGACAAATTATTATTCAGTTAGGAATATTTTTATTATTATTGATAAAACTAAATTATATTATAAAAATATCGGTAATTAATATAAATAAACGCCAAAAACAGTTGTTACACAAAAGATGCTGGTATTTGTGAAAACATCGGAGGTTTGCGAATCTGACTCTGCATCCCAACAACATTTGCAGTAGTAATGACATCCAGCACCGAGTTGTTGACCCAACATTACTTGCACCACATACTTATATCGAGGCATAACTAAACGATCTTTGATTGCAGCATTAATGCTATCTGCTATGTCTCTCGTCCAATGTTTTACATCTTCTGGGTTATATGTTTTCCCTGAAAATGTTCAATTACATTTTATACTTTTAATTATTCCTTTTAAAACTTACCTTGTAATTTTTCAAACATGATTTCGCGTATTATTTCTTTAATTTTACTTCCTTTAAACGTTTCTCCCAATGATGGGCGCATTTTATATGAAGTGATATTTGTACCAGCCTTATCATCCTGTTTGTTAATAACTTCTTCGTGTCCCATTTTTATTTTATTAAAATTTGTTAAAAATAAATACTTTCCCACTCACAGCAACATTTGTTTATTGTTGTCATAGAGTTGTTTTTGTTTTGCGGGACAAAAATCATCATACCAGAGAAGAAATCTGCGCCGGACAATTTTAACGCCGGTGACTTTCCGCAACGGCTCAAAATCGGCAGAAAAGTAAACATAAGTTTCGTGTCGTCTTATAGAGCACAGTGGTTCCCAAATATGGGTCAAGGTTCCCTTAAATGTAAGCAGAGCTAAAACCGTTTGTTTGGACATAATTTATATGAAGAGAAAAAGAGTCGGTCAAGCCCGACTCTTGATACCCTACACCATTGCCAATGTTTACCAAAAGGGAAGGGGTCAACTATAGACCTATACTTGTATTAAGTGTAAAATAAAAAATACTGATACAGAACATCATATAGAAACAATGGTTCACATGTATTTATGCAATTTTGGGTGATTCCCAAAAGTGGGTCTTATATATTTGTCCCAAACAAATCACACATACCTAATTTAATCAAATTATTTTTAAAATTGCGGCCTGTAGTTTGCGCACAAAGTTTAAATGGACAGCCAGCCAACCAGACGGACCGACATGGTTAAATCGACTCAAAAAGTGATTCTCCTAACTCCACTTTAAGGTGGAGTTAGGGTGATTTTACATCTAAAGAGATGTAAAATCATTTGGAAACCAATGTGCTCTATAAGACGATGCGAAAAGACTCTGTTATTGACAGTCTTGTTCGCAGATTGAACAATATTTTGTGAACACATGTATTTGGATACTGCGGACAAAATTTTTTCCCACACCGTAATTCGGACAATTGAGCAACCATGTCGAGCTGAATTTAAAGATATCACACAAAAAAGTAGGATTTGTTCCACAAATATTCTGTTTACTCTAAACAAAATGAAAAAATTGTGTGCGTTTTAGACCCTATCTTTCAGCCGTCTAATATTTGGGCGGCTGTCGACAATTTTTATAATAGCAGCGCCGCCGTTAAAATCGTACGGCAAGGGTCTCTGAAATAGTACATCTATTTTTGCGCTTTGTGTTATCTCGTAGGACGGAAAATTCTTAATTTAGCCATGAAAACATAAAAATATTCCCTAACATTTTTTATTAATAAAATATAACAATTGTGAAATATTTTAAAGTGAAATTTTAAACAATCGGAGAAGGATTTTGTGGGAAACTTTCGTTTTCAGTTTCCAAGACGGACGCTAAGGCAAAGAATAAAGCGAATAAGAGAAACAGTGTTTTTTTCATTGTTTACTTTGTCTTTTAAATTCGTTGCTGCTGGTAAAATTTTCTTTCATCAGTTTTTTGAAACCAGCATACCGGGTTCACTTTATTTAGGCATAAACTAATGGCGTGTTAAATCCATTAATCTTAAAAATGTAAAAAAATATATATAGTATGATTCTAGTGAGAAGAATGCATGTAATTTTGTATGTGTTCTATGTATAATTGCAGTGTATTCCAGTTGTCTACCGCAGAGTAGAAAATGTCGAGTTCGGTGTTCATTGAGAGCAGTTCACAGGCTGCGGATGCCAGTGAATATGCTAGCACCTCTGACTCGAACTTAGTTGTAGTATATGGTAAGAATGGAATAAGTTTTGATGACAAAGGCTTGGAAAATCTCATTGGTATGTTCAAAGTATTAATCCATGTTAAACAAATCAATATTAAACTCAATTGTTTATATTTTTTACTTTTGCTTCCGTAGAGGAAAAGAAAATTTCATCAATAAGTGTTATACGACTGACTTCACCAACGCCGAGTATGCAAGATGAAGATGAGGAAGCACAAAAACTAGAAGAAATGTTAAGAAGACAGGAAATTGGTTCTGGTGATGAAAGTTTTGGGTCAGAAGATGATAACAGTTCTTCAGGTGACGAAAAAAATGATACAGCTGGAAATAGTGATTCCTCAAACGACGATGACGATGAAGATAGAAAGCGAGATTCTGATGAATCGAGTGAAGACAACAAATCAAAACAAAGAAAGCAACCACGTCGTAGAGGTCGTCAGTCAAATATAGTGAAACAGAAAAAAACTTTGCGTAGACGAAAACGAGAAAGACCTGAAATTGTAGGATTGCGTTTAGAAGAATTCTACCCACCAGAGGATGCAAAGGAAATTATCAAAGAAGCTCTGAGTAAGAATTTTGCAGTACTTCTTTCTGTCCAAGTGATCACATGTTTTTTGAGACACGACCCTTAATAAATATCTTTATTTTACAGAAATGGCTGGTTTGGAATCGGATAAGAAAAGCAAAAGTGACTATGAATTCCAACTATTTGTCATACAAAATGATCATTGTTACACTCCTTTTACATCTCCTACACAAATGAAGGCAAAATTAGCTGCTGATAAATTAGAAGCCGAAAGACAAGCTGCCAGCCGTAAAAGTAGTGTTTTACAGCCAACTGCGGGTAAACAACTATTTGTACGTAAAAAGCAACCACAACAAAACATTCATTCAAAAACGGATAGTTTAACCAAATTTAACATATCCACAACCACCTTCACAAAAGATAAAAGTTTGGCTGCAGTTAATAAATTAAGAAAAGATAGAAAAGCAATTCAAAATGAAGATTTTGTTGATGACGATGATGATATACATTCATCGTTCGACGAAAATGATGATGTTGGTGATGACGAAAGTGATTTAAGTGGATCAGAAGAATCAGCTGAAACTGATAATGATCGTGATAGCGATTTAGATTTTGATGTAAACAATCCCAAAGGTCGTAAACGCAAATCAAAACTTTTGAAAACACAAAAGCGAAACCTGAGCGTAAGTAAAGCAAATCAGAAATTAAAACGTTATTGTAGTCAAGATGAGCCCATGGAATTACCCAATAAGACAACAACAACACCAGCTTTACCTTCATGCAGTCCTTCTAGTGTAGCACAACGTCAGAAGTCAATAGTAAAACTTATATCTGATGCTGGTCGCATTACAGTTCGTTCTACACCATCAAAGGTTATACAAATGAAGGGACCAACAAATGCTTGTTTATCTCCTGTAATAGCAGCGCTGCCTCCAATTCCCAAAAAGCAAAGTGAAAATAAAACTAATTTGATTACAAATAGTAGTGTCTCTACACCTATAACTTTGTCACCTAAAACATTTGTTCTCGTCAAAGGTCCTATAGAACAAAAAGGATCTATTCATTCTTCACCCCAAACTCATAAGGAAATTGTTATAAATAAGGTAAGTAAAAATACATATTAAGAATTAAAAAAAAACTCCTTTGTAAAGAGTTCCGATCTTTACAAAGGAGTATTTTTTTAATTCTTTAAATTGAACTCTTATAATTTCCTTAGATTTTTTATATATGATTTAAAATAACATTTTAAAAAAGTAAATGTTTGGGGATAATATTATATTTGTGGTGGAAATCCAAATTTATTTTTATACAATTTTTTTTCTTTTTTTTTTTTTTGCCAAAATTAACTAGTAAAGTTTTTTTTATTGCAAAAAATTAAATTTTTTGTGAAAATTTAGTTTTTTGTGAAAAACAAATTTTTAGTAGAGATTGAAATTTTTTGAAAATAAAACTGTTTCATATTTCATAAAACTTATATCATCATTTCTGCAGCAGGTTATGTCGAGTCCAAAGACGAAAGGTTTTACTGATCTAACTACCTTAATAGAACAAACTGAAAGACAGACGACACCGATAAAAGTCGCAGGACCACCAACAACACCAAAATCTTCACATACTGCTACGATAACATCTGTTGTTACATTAACCCCAACATCAACAGCGGCAGCACTAAAAGGTTTTATGCCTATTGAAACTGCCGCAAAGAATCAACTACCAGCACAAATATCAATACAAACGCACCAAAGCTCGTCTGAATTAGAGGCAGAGCATGACAAGCAATTAGATCTTATAAATTCTATTGTACAGGATGAAATGCAAAAATCAAATGAAAAAGCGAATGAGCAAATAACAAATATTAATAAAAATATACCAGAATTGGTAAAAATGCTGGAGAGTACTGAAAAAGTATTAGCAACCACCAATACACAACGTAGTAGCATTGTAACTGAAACACAACAAAATATAAATCAGACGGCAAGTGGTAACATTAATAGTGGTCAAGGGGACAATAAATGTATATTAGCCAGTCAAAACATTAATTTACCAGCTACAACAGTAGTAACATCATCTTCAGCTAATAATCTGGTTGGAGGTATTGATATAACAAGTGCTTCACTGCTTGCCACACCCGAAGGAGATGGTGATGATAATGATGATTTACCCGATGATATATTGCAACAAGTAGTAGAACTTATAAAGGATGATAAAACTCTTCAAGAAGCAGTTGAAAAACAAGTGTTTGGTTCAGGTGTATGCAGTGAACAAGGTATGGGTAATAATTTGATGATAAATCAAAATCCTCCTCCTTTAGCACCGATCTCACAACAGCCGGTAAGAATACAGGTAAGCAAATGTATCCCTCTAGAAATGAAGATTTGTATGTTCTTATATGATTACCAAAATATTACTCTCAATATTAAAATTTACGTGAGCTGGACCATTTTTAAAACTCCTTCAAAATAATATATTTTTTCAATATCATTATCAAAATTTTAATTATAAGAAAATTAACATAATACAACCATAAAAATTTATTTGAATATTGAGATTTTTTCAATCTTTTTTCATATTTTCTTGTTTAAACAAGTAATTTTATATCTTTCGGACATTTCTCAAAACGATTTAACGTTCCATGGGAATAGTTTATCTTGTTGCTATTGAGGATAACATGTAAATAATACATTAAGGAGTCAGAGAGTAAATTTTATGCAGTTTATTAGTTTCCAAAAGGTTGAATTAGCAATTTTGGCAACTAAATCACATGAATGTACTTGTTACACTTATATGTTGATAAATTTGCGAAAAAGTAATATTCATTTGAAACCGCGATAATAATCTAATAAAAGGGAGTTTTCGAAATTTAACCATCCTTCCTTAACAAGCCATGATTTTTGCATAAAAATTAACCAATTGTGGACCGGAAATTACAAAATATTATTTGTACAACTGAAGGGTTAAATGAGTGCTAATATTAATTGTATTTAAAGAGACTTTTCCAATAATGTCCTAAAATATTATTTACGATGGGAAATGTCCAAAATATTCAAAATTTAATAAAATTCTTTTTCATTGAAAATTTGTCTAAATTTTATCTCGTGGGGATGAAAACAAATTTAAAATTTTTCTATCATGCGTTAAATATTTTTTTAGTTTAAAATTATGTATACAGTCTATCGAAAACCATATATTTGGAGGTATTTTAAAAATGGTCCATCTCACGTAAATGAAATAATTGGACCTAAATATTTTGAGAATGAGTTTAAAACATATCAAGCATCTTTTTTGTTCTCATACAAATCAAGTCACTATAATATACAAATAAAATTAAATAAATTTAGGAAACACCTCAAACATCATCCAAGAGCATTATTCAGATGGCTATATCAAATGTGCCAACATCTTTGGGATTACCGTCACCAGCTAAACCGAATGTGGTTATGACTACACATACACCAGTTACAACTCCGACAACAGCAAATACAACAGGTCAGGTATCTCATCAAACACCTAAAACATCACCTTTGATACGTAAAGAACCAATACAAATTATAAGAGGCAATGGTAGAGTAATAACATTACCACCCATTGAGGCACCCACAACTCGAGCCAAGAGACGTGCTCAAACTCAACCCAATCCTGCACCAACAAATACTACAGGCATAGGTAGTACATCATATGTTCCTGCAGCTGCCTTAAGTGAATCTTCACTAGATAGTTCAATGCATTCGAATTCCTCAATAACTGTGGTTAGTGGCAGCAGTGCTGTAAGTGCGCAAGAGAAGAAAGTTTCCGATTCTAATAATCGAAGACGTGGTTCCAAAGAGAACATTACAGCAGCGGCTGCTAACTCAAATCAAAAGGCCACAAGAGCTCAGAAAACTGCAGCAAAGAAGGGTGGAAGTAAAGCAAGTGCTCAAAAAGCAAAAGTTGAAACTGAGGCAACGGAATCAGAGGAAGACGATGATGACGATCCAAATAAGTAAGTACATTTGAGCTATTTTTGATTCTTTTTGTTTCACTTTATGTAGCTTTTAAATTAAATTTACATTATATTTGTACAAATACGTTTGTTATAAATTAATTTGGTATATAAGACATTTTACCTATTTATGCAGTTTTGTCGTTCATTGTAAAAAAGTGATAAAGACGTTTTTTAATTTATTACAAAAAACATTTCATTTGTTAAAATAGAAAAATTATGGATTTAAACAATTTTATTTAAATATTTGTTACTTTTCCCATAGACTTTGGTGTATTTGTCGTCAGCCGCACAACAATCGCTTCATGATTTGTTGTGATGTGTGTGAGGACTGGTTTCATGGAACTTGTGTTAGCATTACAAAAGCTATGGGCTTAGAAATGGAACAAAAAGGAATTGATTGGACTTGTCCCAAATGTATAAAGAAACAAGAAGAAAAGGTAATAATAATTTATTACTTCTTAAATGATCTCCAAAAATGTCACTACATTTAAATTTAACTTACAGAAACAACCTAAAATTACTGAAATGCTTATTAAGAAACCAACTGGTCCACCAGAACAACCAGTAATTACCACTTCAACGCCGGTAGTAATTACAACAGCTACACCATCATTGATCACGACTATTATTGGAACTGTGCCATCCGTGCAAAATAAGCCTACAACAAGTGTTACGTCTAGCAGTATAGATATTTTAAATATAACCCCGAAAAAGGACTCCAGTGCTCCAAATTCTGAAACACAACAATTTAAATTACAAAGTGGACAAATAATAAATCTAAAGGACTATAGCACTTCTACTAATAAAAGGGCTACTATCATTCAAACATCGACATCTAACACACCTGGGGTAACTGCTGGCCAAAAGAAATTATTTGTGACCTCAGGACAAGCCAATCTGAAAATGAGTTCACAACCAGGTACGCCAATTCGAACAATAACTGTGGTTAAACAATTATCATCGCCACAACAACAGCAACCACATAATATAAAAATCATTAAAACTATATCACCTGCTACAACGACTACAGGTCAAGGTGGTAATATTATCACTACAGCCACAATAGCTGCTACTTCTACAGCGACGTCAATATCAATCCCATCAACACCAACACTGAGTTCATCAGAAAGTTCTACTTTGTGTATTGTTTGTAAAAAAATCGCGCGATCTAATTCAATTTACTGCAGCGATGATTGCATACGAAAACATGCCCAGAATGCCCTTAACAATTTAATGAATAAATCCCAGTCGGATAC
Organism: Phormia regina; assembly: GCA_001735545.1. NCBI lineage: Eukaryota > Metazoa > Arthropoda > Insecta > Diptera > Calliphoridae > Phormia > Phormia regina. Next base: position 13,268 of record MINK01187686.1, read on the forward strand.
CGGTGGCACAACTAGCCCTCTAAATAAAAGTGTATCAGATGACAAAACAAAAAGAAAATCCAAAGGTTTATTCGAAGAATTACTTTCTGCGGCTGATCGTAAACCCAAAGTGGAGAGAGTATGTCAAATCTAACAAAACTATGTTTTCTATGGTAACTTTTATTTGAATTTTTTAGGTCAATGTTTATGAAAGAAAATCTGGACGTGTTATAACCGGTAGTAGTGCTCCCACGACCGCCAATCTAAAGAAATGGTTGCAAGACAATCCCACATTTGAAGTAATTCAACCAGGAAGTACGCAAGCTTTAGACTTGGAGGTTCGTTATTTATAAGAATATTGTTTACATTTTGTTCATTTATCAAAATCAACAATCTATTTTTCATTTTATTATTATTATTAATATTTTTTTTTTAGAAAAAACAAAAACTTCGAGTGCAACATTCTTCATCACCGACTATATTAAAATCAACCGCATCCAGTCCTCCACCACTTAAAATGTTCTCTTCAACAAGTAGTGGTACGACAAATAAAATTGATACAAATGTTGGCAGTTTACAAGGAAACTCTCCACAAGTTCAGCCAAAAACAAATAAAAATATTACAGATTATTTAAAAAACACGTCTTCAACTAGCCCTCGTCCTAGTACTCCGAAACAATTACAGAAATATCCCCAGCAAGTTGCTATAAAACCTGATAAACTGTCCAAAACACCGGAGGAATCAAAGATGACATCTAAAGAAAAACCATCCTCTTCAAAACGCCAAACAAGTACTGAAAGTGCTGGAAAGACGTCGAGTAATGATGGTGAACCAATACGTTTAGTTGTACGAAGAACGCTTAAAGAACAACTTTTATTGCGTATTAAAGAGGAATCTACCTCAGGTTCATCAACGGAAACAGAGACAAAAGATGATGATACATCCAAGGTGAATAATGTACCCAAGTTGACCGAAGAGGAAGTAGAAGAATTTGCTAAATCAACGGAGCTAGAAATGTATAATTATTTCAATAAAGACACGGGTACTAAATACAAAGCTAAATATCGTTCACTTGTTTTTAATATTAAGGATCGCAAAAATCATACATTATTTGCTAAGATTTGTGGAAAATTAATTGAGCCAAAACAGCTGGTACGTATGTCACCCGAAGAAATGGCAAGTCAGGAATTGGCTCAGTGGCGAGAACAAGAAACTAAACATCAATTAGAAATGATTAAAAAGTCTGAACTAGATTTACTGGCGTGTGCTAAAAATTATGTTCTTAAGACCCACAAGGGTGAAGAGGTAATTGAAGGTAAATCATCCGACTATGCAAATGTTGATATTACCATACCAGTGGAAGATGTTGTATCGGCATTAAATAAATCAGATCTCCCGGATGATACAAATACTGCACAAATGCGCAAAGAGTCTCAAACACATTGGTCAGATGCCGATTCGAGTTTGTTGGCACATTCACATTTATTAACGGAAACACCACACGACGATGATAAAACAAAACTATCAAGCACACACTTCAAAGAGAAGGATAGAGAACGTGAAAAAGAACGAGAAAGGGATAGGGATAAAGATCGCTCTAGAGGTCGTGACAGAGACCGCGAACGAGAAAAACGACATAAGAGTAAAGATCGACACCATGATAAATCTCGTTCGCGTAAACGTAGCCGCAGTCATTCACGTAGTCGTAGCCGTGATAAAGGCGAAAAACGCCATAAAAGTAATCATAGAGATGAAAAACGTGGAGACCGTGACGAACGCGGTCGAGCAGAAAAGGAACGTGTCAAAGAACGCCACGAACGTGAACGCGATCACAGCGATGGAAATGAGAAAAAGTCTCATTTATCTGAAACAAAGAAAACCACAGTCTCACAGACAAAACAATTGGTTAAAAAACACCATGAACAGCAAAAGGCTACAATTAATCCACTAGAAACTTACAACTTAATTGATCAGATTCTGGAGTCTACCAAAACAGTAGAAGAAGCAGCTAATCTTGTTTCAGAAAAAGGAAGAGAAAAAGAAAGTGAAAATTATAGAAAAACTGCTGTTACGCCACAGCCTGTTCAAACTGCAACCTCTACTGTATCCACTAGTAGTAGCAGTGCTGATTCGGCCATTGTGGTTGACATACCCGCTAATTTGAGCTCAACCGAGAGTGATCAAGAACCTTCAAGTACTGTTTCAATACCAACACCTCCTCATGATCCATATTCGCGCTTTATTGCCTGCTCGAGCCCATCTTCATTTTCTGGTGATCTTCAATATACCGTCACATCATTATGGACTGGTAACATAAATATGGTGGATGTTACATCATTTCAGCTTACGATTCAACCCATTGTCGGTAATTCGACAGGTTTGGCAAAATTATTGCCTAAAGAACTAGATGTAGTGGGTCGTATTGGTCCCGAAACTGTTTGGGATTATATTTCGAAAATTAAAAAAAGTCCCAATAAGGAAATTGTTGTCATACGTTTAATACCGGCTAATGAAACTGAAACTCTAGCATATAAAATACTCTATGAGTATTTAGATAATCGTAATCGTTTGGGTGTCATTAAAAGTACATCCTCTCAAATAAAAGATTTTTATATTTATCCTCTGGGTGCAGGGAAAACTGTTCCCTCATTACTACAGCCCAATGAACCGGTTGATTTTTATGATGATCCCTATAGGCCAGATGTGTTAATCGGCATCTTAATACGTGTAGTTCTTAGCAAGCGGCCTAATCCAATTTCATCTCAATCGGTACTAGGAGGTGCAAGCAATTCATCAGTTTTAAATAAAGTAAATCAATATATCTAATCTTTTTCCGACTTTGTACAAAATATTCCATTTTTTTTCTTTTTTAGATTTCAAACCGATCTAATGATTTGGATACCTTTACACCACCTGGTAGCCCAAAACCGAAAAAACACCGCCAATCAATAGCAGCACACAAGGTCGATGAAATCGACATAGATGCTATAATAAAGGCACCTATTGTAGCAAAATCTCAAAAAGGTAAAATAAAAACTTTCTTTAGGCGTTTTAACTGTAGATATTAAGATATTATTTTTCCTCCCCAAAAGCGGTGGCAGCGGCACCATTGTTAAAATTAAATGATGCCGATGCCGATGAACCCTATTCACCAGGTGGAAGTTCTGATGACGATTTACCATTATTACCTGTAAAGATACCTAATACCGTGGATCATATGCAAGCAGCAGAAGATGAATTAAAGCGTAAAATGGAAGAAATTAATAGACAAATAGCTGCACAGGAAATGGAAATTGCAGGACTTTTGACTGGAGAGCCTACGGTATTAAATTTATATTAAGTTCTTATTCATATATAGAAAATTAAAACAAATAATTTACTTTACGTTTCAGGCATTTAGTTCAACTTCTGCTTCTACATCGAATGTATTGGCAAATATATCTATACCTTCAAATTTATCTCAAATCCTTGCTAGTATTAAAACAACTGGTAAAGATCAGTCTGTAGTTCCACCATCACCGCCCCTAATTGGTTCTCTAATAAAAACACCAACATCAACGTCTACGTCTACGATTACAGCTGCAGATGAAGAATATAACCCAGTAGAAGCTATAGGATCAACATATGAAGCAAAAGGTAAGTTCTAATCAAATCATACATACAATACTATATTTCATTAACAATATAAACTTATCGTTTTTAGCTGCAGCAGCCACAGAAACAAATTCAACTAGCCTTTTGGCAAAACTAAGTGAAGCAGAGCTTCTTAGTATGGTACCAGACGACATTGTTATACCCCCTAATAAACCAACACGCTATGAAGAACCGCCACCGCCAGGAGTTTAAAATCATCAAAATTTGTTATTTTAAAGCAAAAAATCATTACGCCCACACATACATATATTTTCCATATCTCTTTTATAGGTTTGATTTTGATTTCGTTTTTAATTTAACAATCGTAGTTATAGACACCACTTTTTACTTTTTCATTATAATTTCATTTTTTGAATATTTTTTAAATTTATTCAGAGATTTAATACAAAAAAAAAAAAGATAAAAAAATACACTTACTGTAAAGTAAGCCAAAGGCTTAAATAATTACATATATATAGTTTATTCGAATCGGATATTTTGTTATTTAAGTACGTCTTATATATATATTAAAATGAATTTAGGAGTTATTGAATTTATTAAATCTTGTTTTTTTTATTTTCCTTTAAAATAGTATCTACTGTTGTATATTTTTTCATGTGAATAAGAATTTTGCAATTAGTTTTTGGTTTTTTCTGTTTAATTTTCTTTTAAATGAAATTGTAAAAAAAAACTATGTATCTTAATAATAATCATATTTAATTATATGTGGATAACAGTTCATCTAAATACATATTTGCATAAACATACATAAATGTTGTATTTAACATTGCTGCATTATTTTATTTATTTAAAAATACATGTGAAATTTTACGATATAATTTAAATATCGCTAATTTTCTGGAACATTTGGTTCTTAACCTGATTTACATTAAAAAAAAAAAACATGAACACAATAGCCTAGGCACAAAGAAAATAATATAGTAGTGGTGTTCGCGTACCTGATATTTTGGGATAATTATCACAAAATGCTACTAAATCGCGTCCGTTTACTTTAAAAAACTTGGAATTGAGATCAAGAACGAGACAAAATTGACAGTTTATTAAAGGGGAAATTGCTAAATGTTGTTGGCTATTTTCTTCCATTAGCAAAATATATGTTGGAAAAAATATATTATCATTTATTTACAAATCAAAGAACAAAGAAAATCAAAATATAAAAACTTTTTAATTTTTATTTTCTGTTGAAAATTATTNTAANNNNTTTAAGTTAAGTAGNTTTTTTTNTTATACCNTACACCACCAAAGGTGGTTGGGGTATTATGTGTTTGTGCAAATATTGTAACGCAGAGAAAAAATTTTCNTANACCCACCTTAAAGTATACCGTTCNACTCAGAATCACTTTTTNAGTNGATTTAACGATGTCCGTCCGTCCGTCCGTCTGGTTGGCTGGCTGGCTGTCCATGTAAAGCTTGTGCGCAAAGTACAGGTCGCAATTTTAGAGATAATTTGATGAAACTTGGTACATATGATTTTTTTGGCACAAGGACGAAGCCTATTGATTTTGGTCATGATCGGCCCATTATTTCACCTAGCCCCCATACAAATGTTCTCCCGGAATAGAGTTTTAACACTCAAAAATACCTTAAAAATTGAAATATTTTAATGAAATTTAACACAAATAAGTTTTATGTAAGCATAAATCCATGTGCCAAATTTCATGAAGATCGGTCCATAATTGGCCATAGCTCCCATATAAACCCTCTTTCGAAAATCACTTTAACGTGCATAAATCCCATAAAAATGTTAATATTAATTTAATATTCGACACATATAACATTTATATAAGTATAAGTGACCCTGCAAAATTTCATGAAGATCAGTCCATAATTGACCATAGCTCCCATATAAGACCCAACTTGGGGAATCATCAAAAAGTGCATAAATACATGTGAATCTTAGAATCTAAGGTCCATAATTGGATCCTTCCCGAATTTTGATACACATAGGCAATGGTGTAGGGTATC
>MINK01187686.1:18912-61249 GCA_001735545.1 Phormia regina
GTGTAGGGTATCATATGGTCGGTCTTGACCGACTATACCTTCTTCTCTCGTTTTTATACATAGATTAGAGTTTTTTCAATGTTTACGATGTTTACAAAATTTTCGCGTACATCTTTTAAATTTTTTTTTTCAATTTGAGAATAAAATTATTTTTACTCTCAAAAAATTGCTGGATAAATCCTGCTGGAAAGTACGCAAACACACCTAATAAGAAAAGAAATTGAAGCTAAGTGGTCGTAAAGTTCTTTTTTTTAACGATATACATTAAATTATTTTTAGGGTCACTAGTCAAAATATGTTAAAAATAAGCAATGTTGGAAATGGATAACGACATTGAAGCTATAAACAGTTATCGTTTGGAAAAGTTATTAGCTACTCTTTTAAGAATTAATAATTGCTTAAAATTTTATATCCCTATTTTCTGTCGTAAATACAATTTTGTGTTATGGTTCTTATCTTTTAAATGAAAATATTGCTTTATATTATGTCGATATCCACAAAATTTTCACCAAATATCTAAACTTAAACAAAAATTCGAAATTCCACCAAAAATTCGTTTTCTCTCGATTGACTTAAAAATAACAAAATTACATAACTATTTTTTTTCTCTTGCATACATAAAAAAGGTGCCACATTATTAGGGTAAAAGTAACTCTTAAAAATGTTACACAGTAACAAGTTAACATTAAGACGGGTTGAAAAAAGTTGTAGAAGTCACCTCCTGGAATGAAAATATTTTTTTTTACCACGCACCGGATTTTGTGTATATCGTCGGCATTTTAATTCCTATTGAACAATGTGATATATATCGTTGTGATTGGTTTAACAACTGCTTCAAACTTCTCTTTGGTGAATTTTGAATCAGACATCAAATTCCAGATATCACTTCTGGTATCTTGAAGACATACTTCCTAATGTTATTTTCATTTCATATGTAATGAAAGTTCTTAATAAACATTAAAGTGCTTTGATTTCTATGGGAACAAAAGAAGTTGCAAATGTATTCCCCTAAAATTAAAGATAAATATTTTTCGGTATCAAAATAAATTTCAAGTTGTACTTTTTACATCCTCAAAGTACTAAAATTCAAATTTTTGATATTATTATCTAATTTATTATTTATTTAAACTCAAGAATTTAGTTCTACTACTAAAGCACAGTTAAAGTGCATTAGCAGAAAGGTTTATCAAATCGTCTTTCGAATAATCGAATAATTGACTTTTTGATTTGAAAATTGTCGATAAATCGACTTTCTTGATGCCAAAAGTCGAAAATAGTCGAAAATTCGAAATACATCGAAAATGGTCGGAAAAAATCGAAAAGTCGAAAAAAATCGACTATTTAAGAATTGAAAAAGTCAAAAAGTCGACTATTCCAAAATTAAAAAAAGTCGAAAAGTCGACTTTTTGTTCAAACTATAAAACCTTAATTAGCACCTTAGGTCATCAGCTCTAGCAACACCAAATTATTTCATGAATTCATTCAGATTAAATATTATAGTAAAATATGATAATAAATATGGCCCTGTTATTAAGATAAACTTAAGTCGTCTATCAAGTACTTCAGCTATAATTCCTTCCTTATCTGATACCTGAACGTTTTCATTACAAGTTGCTGTATCGAGCATAATAACTTGATGTTTTCAGTTATTATTGTATACAATTTTATAAAATAGAACTTAGTGCTAGAAACCTATTTAAATTATCCTAACTACTTGTGTTATCTCTTTGGAACTTAAAGCCCCAGTGTCTAATCAAAGTTAGTGTTCATTCAAATTTCATTAATAATTGTAAATGCAAGTCAAAAGTGTTTAAAACGTAGATTTCTAATCATTTAAAAATTGTTCGAATTATTAAATATTCAGCTGAACGTTTGAGAGTATCAAATAATTCCAGAGTGTACTTCGGTACTTTTGAATGTTACATGGTATCAAAAAAAGTACTATAGTATAAATTTTTCCATCCCTCAACTCAATCTCTAAATATCCCGGTTCAATTACTTCATTGAGCTGGACTATTTTTAAAATACCTCTAAAAACATGATTTTCAATCGACTTTATACATAATTACAAAAATTACAACATATAATAAAAAATTACGTCTAATACATATTGAACAAAAAATATTTAAAAATTTATTTTCATTAACATTTAAGTAAAACTTTTTACATAGTATTTATATTTACATAGTATTTATATTTACGTTATATGGGAGGTGGGCGGTAAAATAGGCAAACCACGACTATTTTTGTTTTGTACGTTTAAAAGATATCAGCAGAAAACTGATTTAGGAACACAGGGCGCTTTTTGTATTTTGTCCATAACTTTTTTGTTTATTAAATTCAATCCCAAACAAACCTTGTGTAAGTCAAATATACGTAATTTTTAAAAATGGTCCAAAACTAACGTAAATTTAAAGATTGATGTCTAATATTTTGGGAATTATATAAAAACAAATATTTTCATTTCTAGAGGGTTACATTTGCAATTTCTTTTTTGGCACTTTAATAAATGTACTATCTTTTGTTTTTTATTTTTATACATATTTTGTTGTTGCTTTAAACGAAATATAGAAAAAAAACAACTTCTTATGATCCTTCTAATAGAAGCGAAGTCGGAAAGTCATTCGGTTTTTTTTAGAAGATAGGAATTGGGCATCCTTGAAGGTCGATTATAGAAGGCAGGTTAGCATGAAAAACTGATCTTTAGGAAGAGGTAAAGGTATATTTATTTTATAGGAAGCCTTGAAATTTTTACCGCTAGGTAGGATTTTGACAACAGAACTACATTAATCTATGTTATTAAGGTTTTTGATCACTTTACAAATTCATAATAAAAATTAACTTAGCATGAAGATAGTCAGGATCAAAAGGATATAAGCCAACATATCAAGGTTTTTATTACTAAAAAAATTTATTGATATCGTGAAAAGTTTTGAAATTATAGCATTAAAAAAAATGACGAATTCCCCAGTCTACCCTACGTATTCGTTTTTCACTATTTTTTCAATTGAGTTATTCTTAACACAGTTGGCAATATCTGCCAGACATCCTTGATGTTGGATCAAAGACAATATTATATAGAAGACAAAATGTCGCTTAAATTGTCGTGAAAAAATTATATAAATGAAAACATTGTAGACTTTTATGTTGTTCTCATTAAGAACGATTTTGGATGACAAGCCTAAATGAAAAGAGGAAAAAGTTTGTTTCAAAATCTTTATTATATTCATATGAATCTTAAGTATTTGATTGTCAGATATTTTATTGTCAATGAACCGGCATGAACGGAACCAGTTAAGAATATGTGAATATATCACATAAGTCCGTGGCTTTTTGAATGAAACACAGTGTTTTTTGCAAAACAAAAATTTATTTTTCAACATAATCTCATTTTAACTCAATACACTAGTCCAAAGTTTTTCCAGCTTTTGTGTCACTTCCTAAAAATACAATTTTTCGAGGTCCTTAAAATAGACATTTGTTTGGTCTATAATTTCATCGTTGGAGCTGAATCTCTTTTCACGAGCTATTTTTTAGGTTTGGAAATAAAAAGTAGTCACTAGGGGATAAATCTGTCAGTAAAGATGATTTCCTTTGAGTTGTCGAAAATAGGGGACATGTCTTCCATCAATCGTCCAAGGCACTCCCGTTTAACATCATTTTGCTAACTGGGATATGTTAGAGTATATAACACATTTGTTAGCTTCATATCAATGTTAGTGTTAAAGGCACTTTTTTTATCCAAAGAAATTAAAAGCGTCTACAATTTTTTTTATTTTCTCAATTTAAAGTCGAATTTCTTTTGGAAAAATGTATTAAGTCGTATAATTATTTTCTTTCATTTATTTTAAACCGTTAAATATAATTAAATAAAAACTACATAGATAGTTTAATATACGATATAGATTATATATATTTTCTAAGATAAACACAATTTTAGTTTATAGTACATGGATCATGTTTGCCACTAAAATGAGCACAAGACACTTTTGACCCATTATGAACACGAGGTATAGCGATGCGAAAGACAATACCTTGTGGCATACAAACACATAATTTATATTGGACGCTTCCTGTACGTAGTCCCATTTCAGAATTAACAATAGGAATTTTACTAATATCTAGATAAATACCGGCAGAGCCTCCTTCAAGATAAATACCTCCTTGAGTAGAATTGATTTGAATATTATTTTCTGCTTGCATGTAAACATTTGCCGAATCCATATGAATGCCCTCAGAACCTTTTATAAATATGCGATTATCGGAAGATGATATGGTCAAAGGCTTATCGATGGGACTAACAATACGACTGGCACTATTAGTTTTGGATAATAATGTCTCTGCTCCATGAGGTATGTTGTAATGCGGACGATGAGTGGTAAAAATAGAATCACCATTAGTAGGATCTTTAATCTCAAAACTATTTATACCACGAAATTGTACACCCATTTTATCCATAACCATTCGATTAACACTTTGGCTATTCCGATGATGCATACGCACATAGACTGGAGCATCATCACCGGTAATGGTTACTGGTTCATCAGCAAATCCCTCAAATTGTCCAACATTTTTAGAGAATATGCGATCCAAATCGGTGTCACCATAAAACTTTACTACGTCTTCTTCAGGTATCAATTCCATGCCATGAATTCCTTTGCCCAAATGTAAAACTCCAATAATTGTTAGAGTCAACAATAAATTACCCACTGTCAATACTAAAAGAATGATGACAATAGTCCAGAATGCAAACGTATTGCGACCTTGTTTTACAGGCTTCGTGGGATCTTGGTAATGATGCTGTTGCTGTTGCATCTGTTGACTATGACAATTGTAAAAATCATGATTATCTCGTGATTTCAATGTCTCCCTCTGCATTTGATGCAATGAACCTATTGGCAGAGTCGCTGATATAACATTCTCCGAATTGACCTCGTCTGAATATGATGGTGATGGACCACGTACAAAAGTATTTTCTAATGATTTCATACTAAAAAATTAAATTAAATATTATGCTATTTAAAATTATTTGAAATTAAGACCATACCTTGTTAAAAGAATAAATTTATTTTCAATGTGTATAATAATTTACTTTCTGTTGACCAAATAGTTCATGGACTATATTTCTATACAAACTACACATTATAATATATGTACATACATATATAGTATGGAGAATTTATAAACATAACATGCGCATAACATGAAAATCAGTATATGAGAAGTATTGCAAAAGGTGTCTTCTGAAACAAAATGAGTACTTTTTTAATTAGTATTTCTTTGTAAACAAAATATACCAGCACTGAGACTGATATTCATTTGTTTTCGGATCCACAAATATTCTTAGTTAATTCAATGGAATTTTGTATAAATCTAGGGGGATAATTTATATATTAAATATAAAAATAATAATAATAATTTTGCTATATCTTTTATTTTAAGAAAATATTAAAAATAAAAATAAAGGGAATAGGGCTTTTTATTTAAAATTCTTTAACTTATGAGTAATATTTATGTATATATACATAACTTATACGACCGGTAGAATAAATACAGCTGTGTGCAAAAAAATAGTAGTGCTAAATATACATTGAAATGTATATTCTTTGATTATATCCAGACAAAAAATTTCCAAAAAAATATATTAATATGAAAGGCATAAACATGAATAATAAATAATTTCACAAATTTACTTGGAAGTTACTGTTATTTTAAAAAAGGCGCGCATTTTTTGTCTGTGCAAAATAATAGGAAAATATTAAAAATCCGTAAATAGTAATATTTTTATTTTGGATCCATTTAAATAGGTGGCGACAAACGCGAAATTTTTATATTATTGGTAAAACGTTGTGAATTTTTCTCTAACAGTTACTTCAAATTGAAAAAAATATATATAATCCTAACCAGGAACCACGAACTAGCCAGTAAAAATATCTTCCAACTGATTGTACGCGTACAAACCGAATAGTGAACTCAAATCTTTTGTAAGTCTCATTAAGATAAAGTTGGACTTAAAACTGAATGTTGATGCGTCAAGTAGTCAAGCAGACAGGTTTGCAATTTCCTTAATTTCGCATTGCTTTACTTCGACTGGCACCACACGAAATGGCGCTACATTCTCTACACATATGTGCCCAAAGTAGTTTTTTTAGTGTATATTGGATGCGCTGCCAAAACAGAAGTTTTTAAAAAGAAACCGGTTAACGTGTAGAAATTTTAGACGTCAGTGCAGTCATCTTGGAAAAATATGTGATCAAGTGGTCTAGAGTATTATAAGCTGACACAATGACGAATATGGACTATTTCACAAAATATTAATGTGTGTAAACAAAATACTCCCTAAAAGTAATAACATAATAATGGGGTATTGTCTCGAATATTGTTTGTTCGAATAATCGATAAATCAAAATCAAATAATGGTTCGATTAAATTAAAATCACGAATTTCTAGTAATTTGAGTAAAAAATATTTTAAATATTTCCTTTCTTAACTAGTTTTTAGGATGTTTGTAGTTTAGTTTCCTAAATTTGTATTTAACAAAAAGAGCCGAATATATGCCTAAATAGCAATACTTAGTTAAAGGTCGTTTTTAAATTACAAAAATTAAATGAAAATATAAATGTTACTTGAAAAAAATTATTAAGTACAATTGAAATAATTTTATTACAAATGTAATACATAATAAGAAATAAATTAAAGGATTTTAGACTTGATTTGGAAAAATATATTATTAGTTCTACGAATGAAAATACATAATTTATATACTAATAAATACTCAGCCTGCTGTGGAGGATATGATGGTTACTGTTTTGAACAAAATTTATAATATAAAAGGAATTTCGAATTTTAAAGAAATTAAGTTTAGCATGAAAACTTGATCTTTATATTAAGAATAATAATTCAGAAACTAATAAATATATTTTCGTAATACTTTCACAGGACAAAATTCCAAATAATATATAACAAAATGTTATACTGAGTCGTTTTTACTAAATAAAATTGAAATTAGGAAAAAAGAGAAATAAAATATTTTCCATTTTGGTAGAAATTGTGGTTTAATTTAAAATAGAACTAATTATAATGCAAAATTGAACTAAAACATCACTATATTATAAATAAAACTAAATTGTCTTAAAAATGATTTTAAATGATCATCTTAATGATTTCTAAGTATTAAAAATAATTGAACAATTCATAATAAAATTTTCAAATTTATAAAAGCTTTATACTCAAAATAAAACTTTATACTCAAAAAAATCTGTGTTTCATTAATCTCCGATACTTAAAAATATTGTACAAATATTTTGTCGAAATTAAAATGTAGGTTTTGAGGTTATGAAAAAAAAATGGCGTATTATTCCAAAGTAGATAAAAACTCATCATTAATTATAATTTGCATCAAAAGTATCATTATTTTTTTTACAGTGTAAAACTAGTTATATTATGGCGTCATAAAAGTAAAAAAAAAACACCGGACTACCTTTAATATAAAATTTGATTTAAATTTAAAGACCATTTATTTAACTGTCAATTAATAAAACACGGAACTATCAAAGAAAAAGAGACAAATATTCATAAATATTATATATTATATTTTATATATATTTTAGAAAGTCTATTTCTTATTTTAAGCTATATTTTTGTTTCCTTTTTTGTTAAGCATTGAGTAAAGTTTTAAAGTATAAATTAGTCGAAAAACTCGAATAACTTAAAAGGTTTACTCGATTATTCGAGTAATTAAAGAATTGCATTTTCGAGTTATTTGATTATTCGAACAATAAAAAAGTCGATTAAAATGAATACTCTACTTAATAACGTAATTTTATTTTTTCATGTATTTTTCATTGATGCTATTGTTGTTTTGCATAACAAATTTCTAGAGATGTTGAATTAAAAATTTAGTTATGTCTTTATAATATCTGGGAATAATATAAAAACTTCCAAGCAAAATAATTTTTTTAAATGCAATACAAAACTTTGCTTTATAAAAAGTAAAAAATGTACAAATGGCGCTACTATTATTTTGCACACAGCTGTATATATTACTCATACGAAATAGTCTCCTGCACAAGATGATTTGCAGAGTTGGAAAATGAACAAATTTTTGAGTATCAAAATAAATTTCAAATAGTACTTTTTTCACCATCAGTGTACTAAAATTCAAAATTTTTTATTGCAAAACTCAAATTTGGTACCCAAAATGAAGAATTAAATAAAATATCCAATCATTAAATACTTTTATTCAGATTAAAAATAGAATTACATTAATACACTGCAACAAATCGTAAGCATGTATGAGATCGAAGGACTTTTAAATATTTTCAAATTTTTTCGATTATTTTCGATTTTTTCAGACTATCTTCGGCTATCTGGCAACAAGAAAACCGATTTCTCGAATCTCTTTTTGAGTACGTCCGTACGTCTGATTGGATGGCTGTTCATGTAAAGCTTGTGCGCAAAATACAGGTCGCAATTTTCTAAATTCACTGCGCAGCTATCATATTCAGAGCGAGGCAAAGAGTGTGAGCAAAAAAAAATGGTGGAATTAAATACACAAGTAGAATAAAGGCCCAACCAGTGAACAAAAATTCATCGTATCGCAATCAGCTGTTTCAACCCGTCTATGCAAACGTATGTATTTCGCCATTGACAAAAAAAGTTCTAGGTAGCGTATCGCAGAAATCTATTGAAATTAGATTTTTATGTAGCTACAAGACTTTTTGACAACCCTGTAATTTATTTTCTTTGCAAATAACCAAAGAACAGGATTGTTTACGCAATGAATGTTCAAAAACATATGACACGCTTCCTTTTGTTGACTGGTTGTCCAAAATGTTTCACTCTACTTTTCCTCATTCTACGTTGCGTTGAAAAGTTGACTGGTTGGGCCTTAAAGCAAGATGGTGATTTTAAATTGTCATTGCATTCCATAGTATAATAACAAAGTACTCGCACGTCTACAAAAACAACAATTCCTTGTATTTTGTTAGTGTAAAACTNNTTTATTCTCTCATTTTCTGTTCATAGCATTTTGACATTGTGCCCGGTAGTTTTACACTAACAAAATACAAGGAATTGTTGTTTTTGTAGATGTGCGAGTACTTTGTTATTATACTATGACATGGTGTTTGTTTCTATGTGTGTTTTGTTTACATTTCTTATATAATTTTTGTTATTGTTTCAATGAACAAAATTTTACATTTAACGAAAACCAATGAGAGAACTTTTGTTATTGTTGTAGAATTGCTCTAACCTAAAAGTAAATAAGCCCTACAACTACGCACATTAAACAGGTATAATCGTCGCGGCAACAAATACAACAATATTTCCTTTTGTCTCTCTTTTGTGTATTTGGAGTGTCAAAAACAACTGACTAAAATGCATTGCAAGATATAAAAATGTATGCTTCACATAGGTTTTCTAACTTTTTGTATGTAAATTTCCATAAGAAACATTAAGTAAACCTTTATCCAGCTTACGTTATTTTTTTGCATACGGCTGATACAAACCATAAACAAACTTTGACAGATCTCAGTCACCAAAACAAATCAGCTGGGCCGACGATTATACCTGTTCAGTGTACGCTGGCTATGGTTTTACATAGTATAATTAGAAAGTACTATGTGGTTTTATTTCATAGCATAATTATCATAGTACAATTACAAAGTACTCGCACATCTACAAAAACAACAATTCTTTGCATTTTGTTAATGTAAAACTACCGCTCACAATGTCAAAATGCTATGAACAGAAAATGAGAGAATAAAGGAGAGGAAGACTAAAATACTCAATGAAAAAATTGTAAAACAGCTGTTCTTAAGAGTATACTTTCTAATTATACTATGTTGCATTTGTTGGAATCATAGTATAATAAAAAGTACTCGCTCATCTACAAAAACAACAATTCCTTGTATTTTGCTAGTGTAAAACTACCGCTCACAATGTNNATTATACCTGTTCAGTGTACGCTGGCTATGGTTTTACATAGTATAATTAGAAAGTACTACGTGGTTTTATTTCATAGCATAATTATCATAGTACAATTACAAAGTACTCGCACATCTACAAAAACAACAATTCTTTGCATTTTGTTGATGTAAAACTACCGCTTACAATGTCAAAATGCTATGAACAGAAAATGAGAGAATAAAGGAGAGGAAGACTAAAATACTCATGAAAAAATTTTACATGAGAATACAAAAAAATTTGACAGTAACGCGAGGTGTATCAATGAAAAATTTTAAAACAGCTGTTCTTACGAGTATACTTTCTAATTATACTATGGTTGGAATGTAATTATAACAGCAGAAATATGTTATACTGACAGTGAACAGCTTATAATTTTTGCTGATACTATTGTGTGATTGTAATTTAGGCTTAAGAAAATACAAGCAGTTTTTTTTTTTGTAGATATGATTTATTTGACTCTTGTCTTGATACAAATTTCTCTAATGTAGACTCGAAGTAAAATTCCTGATAGATATTTGACGTTTGTCTTAATAAAAATGTTATGTTATAAAGTATACTCGTAAGAAGTAGGGTTTATTAAATTGATTTTCGAATAACAATCGACTTTTTGTTGAAAAAAGTCGAAATCGACTATTTGGTTTGAAAATGTCGAGCAATCAACTTTATTGTTGCCGAAAGCCGAAAATAGTCTGAAATAATGAAAAGTCGGAAAAATTCGAAAATAGTCGGAAAGAATCGATAAGTCGATAATAGTCGAAAACAGTCAGAAAAAGTCGAAAATTCCAAAATTACAAAAGTCGAAAAATTTACTATTTAAGAATTGAAATATTCGAAAAGTCGAATATGTAAAAATTAAAAAAAGTAAAAAATCATAGGAGTACATAAACAATTTGACAGTACCGCGAGAATACTTTCTAATTATAATATGGTTCTATTGTTATATTGTTTATAACCAGAATTGTATGCACTAGTTTTTTCGTACACACTTATAAGTATTTCAAACACAAAATATAAATATTAAAGAAAATTTGTAGATGAGATGAATTAAAAATATAAGAACAAATTACAATTAAAATATAATAATTTTTCTAAAGTTATAACGTGAATAAAAAACTTTCATTTTGAAATTACGTATGCAAAAATTTATTATTTTTGCAGAGTAAAACTTGTAAGCAAGTATAAATTTAGGTTTTTATTCAACAAAAATGACAAATATTATTTTCTTGTTAAGACATTTATATTACTGAAAACCAGTAAACCGATTTTTTCAAGAGTACAAAGCCGGGAAACTGTTTTTTTCCAAAATGACATTTTTCGGTTAAACCACAATTTTTTCATTTTATTTTGCGTGGGCACAACATTTGTCGAACAAACCTAAATTTTTTGTTTACCGTCAGTGTTCGATACTTTTATAATCTTATTATTGCCATGGTCCACACTATCCAAATGTATGTGCATTGAAAAAGGCTAATGTAGACTGCAAATTACATAGTGTTCGCATTAAACAAAAATAAAAAAAATTGTATGCGTTGATCTGACGAACTTTTGTTTTTGTTTGAAAAAGAAAATTTGTACGCACATTTTGTTCGATGTGCGAACAAGAAAAAGTCTCGTGTAGACCACAAACAAACCTAGAAAAATTGTTTTTGTTTACACTTTTTTGTGCATACACAATTTTTTGTTGAACTTTTTTTTGCATTCCTGTTTCTTTAAAAATAGAACAGTTATTTTAAGTGAAAAGTAAATTGGAGTAGAAGTATAACTTCGTGCACACGTTTTATTTTTCAGATAAACCGTCCATTGGTAACAATAAAGTCGAAAACATGGCATTTAAAGTACGTGGGAATGTTTTTGCCATCAAGTTTAATTTATAATAGATAGATTTTTTAATTCTAGCCCATCGATCCTAAACGAGATGAGTATAGGCGTTATTTGGAACGCGGTGGTATTATTGAATCGCTAACAAAAGTTTTTGTGCGTATTCTTAAAGAACGTCCTGAAGATCCCACTCAATATTTACTGCAAAACTTGGGCGATGCTCGTCTTCAAGCTGATAACATTGCCTATTTAGAGAGTGAATTGGAAGATGCTCGTAGTGAAATCCGGCGTTTAACTGAAATTATTCGAGGCATCAATCCTGATTTGCTCGTGGAACCCTCCTCTAATAATGACTCTATTAACAATGAAAATGACCTTAATGAAAGTAGTGGTGCCATTAAAGAAGGTAATGATGATGCATCAAATCCGTTGCCACCATCAGACGAGACAAATAATCAACCAGCTGGTTTATCTTCTGAAGTTGAGGCATTAGAGGAAGGTCTTCAAAACACACATATAACGGACACAAATGTACAACTTGCCGGTGGCGGAGATGCTGTACAAAACGAAGTGATTTCTAGTGCTGAGTGAACTACATAGACAGTACTGCAAGTTGAATAATTTTGATATTGAGAAATCAATTGAGGATTCTTTTCAATCTACATATATTTTAGTAATCCTTTAAGGGGTTTTGATCCATTTATTTTGGATTTAAAATATACTTCTATAAAATAATTAAGTGTTTCATTTATTAAAGGAATTTGTTTAATTTGGGAATGATTTTTATTTCTTATGACTGACAATTTTAAATTAATTTTTTTTTACATTTCTTTTAGTTTGTTTTTCTTAGCATACTTTTAGGTGCAACAAAATTTATAGAAAATGTGACAAAAGCAAAATATCTTGACTAGATGATAATTTTTATTATGAATTTGAGAAGTTATTAAAAACTTCGATACATCGACATCCAATGGGGTAGATTCGCCAGTTTTTCTATATATGATGTTTTTTTTTTTTTTTACTTTATATTAGTATAACGCCTTAATCTTTGCAATCGGATAAATAGTATTAGAAATATTAACGATATTGAGTTAGAGAGGTAAATGAGTACTAAAATGTTTCCTTTCTATCGTTAATAAAGTTCACTATGTATACCGTGTTTTTGAATAATTTTCCAATTGGGTATAAAGTATATAATATTGTATCGATGTAGCTATCAATCAATCTATCGTTAATAAAGGTACTTTGTCCACTATGTATGCCGGACATTGTTTCTTTTTAGAAAATTTTCCTCTCAAGGATAAGATAAAAATGGTCATATTATAATGTAATATTATTTGGAAGGCTTTTAAACCTACTTTTATGCGTTATTAATAGAGTTTAAATCGCATATATATTGTTGATATTCTTTTCAAGCTAATCCAGCGTTCGATACTTAGAGGAAAAGTCATTAAGCAACAAAAATAAATATTTTAATTGCCCCGGTAATCCCAATTACCAGAACATTACTTAGCGATTGTGTAACAAAGGTAATGTAAATTTAATTTGAAACTAAATGGAAACAATGTTTTATAATATGTACTGAACTGCGTCTAATATATTCAATAAAGAAATTCATTTTGAGAGATATCATTTCATAACTATACTTTTAATGAAAATGTCGACAAAAAGTATGAAAGGAAGACTTTAAAATTATTTGTTTCATTTCTATAGCCTAGGGTATGTATGTACGTAGATATAATACAATCATTTTGCCTGAAATTGTATGGTATGCATATTATATTGATCAGAAAAATATAATTATTGTATATATCATAATAAGATTTAAGATAAACAATCATAGTAAGTGTATGTGTGTGAAAACCATTCTAACAAAAGTGTGAAGTGTGTTGTTTTTTATAGTATACTTATACATGCCATGAATGTACATACATATGTATGTTTGTCCGTATGTAGTATATATGTACATACAAGCATACATATTTACGTACAATACAAATCAGAGAAGACTATATAATTGGTGAGTACATGAGAGAGTTAATATTGTTTTTGTTTTATATGCCAAAAATAGCATTTGTGTTAATAAATCGGAAATTATTAAAAATATTTCTAAGCGATATGAGTAATTCGATTGAAAAGTAAAGGATAACACCCATATAATGCATAACCATTTACATACATACATATGTACCCAAATATTGTTTTCTTTATATTTTTGTGTTACTCTAATATTGAAATTAAAATTTAGTTTAATTTTTTTTTATTTTATTTTTATTCAATATAAAGGATATTTTTCATGTAGTTGTTTTAATAATACAGATTTTGAATATAATTAATGAATAATTTTTGTTTTTCTTTTAGTTGAAAATATATTTATATAAAACACATCTTGTTTTTTATTTTTGTTTTGTTTACATCATAAAAATATGGTTGGGTGGAGGGAAAGGGAAGAGCAGGAGGGAATTCATTATACAGATTAGGTCGATTGATCGGTCAAAAATTGTTTATACGTGAATTTGATAACAGTTATATAGGTGTGTGTGTAATTGTGTTGTAAACGATAATGAAAAAGTCCAATATTTTAAATTAAAATATAGTCTAATAGTAATACAAATATAGAAAAAATGTATGTATGTTATAAAAAAAAAGTTACGACTGTTAATGTCCTCTAGTCTGCAATATTTTACAAATATTAATGCATTCACTCCCTTACATTTGCCACACATACTCTATTACCGATAATTGTTGTTTTTAAATATCTGTTCAAATAGGACGAAATGAAAAAAAGATCTTACGTATGATAATGTTGTGTCATGTATAATATAATTTTATTTTGGCAAATACTTCATTTTCACATTAAAAATCACTCACTTTTATTAAAAATATTATGTATTTAAATTTAATTTACCACTATCCAAATCCAATAGTTTTCTTTGCTTTTTAAGACTAAAGTTATATATCAACGCTCATTCATGCAATAAATGAAAATGCTTGTGAAATTTAGTCGAAATGGTAAGAACAGGAGCAATTGGGTGGGTGTAAAGAGCAAAACGTGTCCAATAAAATGTAGGAGGGTAGGGTGTCCTCTAGAATTCATATATATGGGAATAAAAGGAGACTACAAAAGTATTATAGGATGTAATTAGAGGATGTTCTTGTTTTATTCTATTTATATAATTTTTTTGTTTGTGTTTATGTTTTTTGTTTGTATGATGTTGATGTACAATTACAAAGGAAGTATTTCGCTTTTTTGCTTTTCTTTTAGTAGTTAACTAAATCAAATTATTTACTTTTTACGCTTATCAGCTGGTTTTAATATTTGGAAAGAGCACATAAGAGTATCGTCAACGGACATCATGGCTCCTGCATTGTCAAACTCACCACAATAATTGGGTGCGGAGAAAAGTGTTACCAATTGGCGTTTGGCAAAAAATTCGTATCCGTCTTCGACTACTTGATGGGCACGACAGATCAAATCAAATTCATGCTTCTGCAGAAATTTACCCACTACTTCAGCTCCAAATGTGAAACTTACACCACGATCGTTCTCACCCCAGCCCATGGTGTCTTTGTCGGGATCGGACCATAGCAAATCGCACAAGAGGCCTTGATCGGGTACATCAGTGGGACGCATAATTCTGCGAATCTGCTCCATGGTTGTGAGATCTGGACTAAGACCACCGTGACAGCAGAATATCTTCTCGTCGACAATGGCAGCTACTGGCAAACAGTTAAAGCAATCGGTAAAGGTTTTCCACAATTTGATGGTGTAACGACGTTTGCATTCGTCATAGAAGCCGTAGATGCGGTTAATGCTGGCACATTCATGATTACCACGCAATAAGAAGAAATTCTCCGAGTACTTTATCTTGTAGGCCAACAATAGGCAAATTGTTTCCAATGATTGTTTACCACGATCAACATAATCGCCCAAAAATAAGTAATTTGATTCGGGAGGAAAACCACCATATTCAAACAAACGCAATAAGTCGTAGTACTGACCATGAATGTCACCGCAAATTTTTAACGGGGCCTCCAATTCCAAAAGTATTGGTTGAGACAAAAATATTTCGCGTGATTTGAGGCACAAGCCCCTTATTTCACTCTCCGACAATTGTACATTTTTGCCAGGCCTAGCCCCACGCACTTCCAAGAGCCGTGATATGATGCTGTCAATATTTATTATGTCAACCATATTTTTTTCTTTTGTTCTCTTTTTACTGCTGCTGCTATTTTTTCTTTTCTTGCTTTTAATATATCGAGCGTTGGTCGGTCGTCGTTCGGTTGATTGGTGGGTTTACTTTTTCTTTCAACTTGCAAATTTTTCTACTATTTTTTCGTCGAATGCCCTTTGCTTTCGATTTATTTAAACTTGATATTTTTCACTTTATTTTTTTTGCAAAATTTGTAATGTGTGTCCCTCGTTTTCTTATTTTTTTTAATATTTTTAATAGATTTTTTCGCAGCTACCAGAAACGAATTCGAAGAACGAACGAACACACAAAGACTTAACAATCGGTTAGAAAAACCCAGTAAACGGTTCGCAAATATAATATTACCAGACTGTGTTATTTAACAGCGTTGCATAAAATGTATAGTAAGCAACTGTTTTTAAGAAAACAAATTTATTACAATACATCTTGATTTTTTTTTATAAAACTTCGGTGAAAATGTCTCTTTTAATTGTTCTCATGAAATTCTAATTATATAACTACTTTATTTTGACTATAGAAAAAAAAAAAACTTACATAATGTTTACATTGCATTATCTATGGTTTACATGGAGACCTTATACAAGTGAAGAAACTTAAATATAATCCCTGCAAACATTTTCTATTGGGGAAGACGCTAAGAGTCTTCCAAAAGTTGAAACTTATCGCCATACTATTACCAAAGTAAATGATTTCGTATTTTGTATTTCTCTATTTATAAATATTTTTTATATGATAATTAGCTTTATTTTATCTATAATTACCATAAAAATTAATATTACATTTAATAATATATCAATGAGAAACTTTTGCTGAATTCCGGTACATTTAATGATACATTTTATAATTATATTGACCTTTTGTGACAAAGTTTTTGACTTCTTTATTTTGCAAATACTTATCTGTTTGATTAAGTTTTTTCCCAAAATAATTTTGAATTGTGAGGAAAGTCCGATATTTCTGAGAAAAGTTGAGGAAAATTTATTTAGTTTTTTAAAGTTCCTTTCTTGATAATTTATAAATTATAATTTTATTAACAATAAGAAACACCTGTAATTATCAGGAATATTTTTCTTACATTTAATATTGCAACCAAATTATACCGAAGTTATATTATTACTGAAAGACTTGAGTCTACCTGCTTCATTTCATAAAAACTGACAATATTCTTAACACACGCGAAGGCGATTATTTCCACAATAGTATTGTACTTTGTTTTTTATTCAATTCGAACCATCATCTTATTATCATCCAGAAATAACTTCAAATAATACTGTTGGAAGACTTCTGGCAATCATCTGCAAGTCACTAAGAAGTGACGTCTGGACGAATTTTGTTTCTATATTTTTCGCAAAATCTTCCGACAATCTAGAATTCACTAAAAATTGGCGTCTGGAAAATGTTTGAATGGTTCTTCCAAATGTTTGAGGGGTATCTTCCAAATGATTGAATGGATTATAACGTGTAGACCACAAGTAAAATTAGTTTTTATCTGGTACACATTCAAAACATAAGTTGCACAAAGTGTGGCAACTTTATCAAGCGGTAAAAAATGCAACAGTATAAAACATATTAATAGCAACACTAAACACGCTGAATTTAGAGCTATTTTTACAACGGTTTTTGGTAATACATTTGCCAACACTGTTGTTTAATTAAGGTCTATTTAATATTTAACGTTTAAAATTAAATTAAATACCCCACAACTTATTGAAGAATTATTACTTTTATAAGATGATTTCAATAAAACTAGGCGAAACTATAGTTGAACGAAATGGAAATAAAGTATATTTTATAGCTGAGATAGGTCAAAATCATCAGGGGAATTTAGAATTAGCGAAAAAAATGATTTTGGAAGCCAAGGTAATGTATATCACAATTATAAATTATAAAAATGATTATTGGTCCCACTAAAGATGCATACTTTACAGAAAATTGGTTGTGATAGCGTTAAATTTCAAAAATCATGTCTTGAAGCTAAATTTACTCAATCGGCATTAAACCGACCTTATGAAAGTATAAATTCATGGGGCAAAACGTATGGAGAACACAAAAATTTTTTAGAATTTAACATGGTGCAGTATCGAGAATTACAAGAATTAAGCAGGAAAATTAATATAGATTTCACAGCATCTGCTATGGATGAGGTTGAAAATATTTTCAAAGTTTACCTTAATATTTTATTAAAAATTAAAATAATTTAGGTTTCCTTGCAGCAATTGAACGATTTAAAAGTACCGTATATAAAAATTGGTTCAGGTGATGCAAACAATTTTATGCTTTTAGAAAAAGCAGCAAAATTAAAATGTCCCCTCATTATATCTACTGGAATGCAAAGAATGGAAACTATTGAACGTATTATTGGCATTATGAATAAAGCGAACAAGAAAAATTATGCTTTATTACATTGCGTTTCTTCGTATCCAACGGAAGCTAAAAATTGCCAAATAGAAATGATCCGCGTACTAAAAAATAAATTTCCTGATTGTGTAATAGGTTATTCAGGACACGAACTTGGTATAGAAATTTCAAAAGCTGCTGTTTTACTTGGAGCTAGAATTATAGAAAGACACTTTACTCTAAATAAAAATCAAAAAGGTTCCGATCATAAATGCTCTTTGGAACCCAGCGAGTTTTCAAAATTAATAGATGATGTTAAAAAGATATCATCATCATCTGATTTGGGTCCTGAAATGAATAATGAAAGAATCCTTACTATACTGCAGAATTCACCTAGTGTTGTCGAAGCTTTAGATTCTTTTGATTATAAGGGCAATTATAAAAGATATATATTACCTTGTGAAATGGATTGTCGTCAAAAACTTGGTAAATCCATTGTAGTTGCAAAAAATTTAAAATCTCGACAAATAATACAACTTGATGATTTATGTATAAAGGTCAGTGAGCCAAATGGAATAACTGCAGAGTATATTGACAGTGTTGTAGGTGCCGAACTCAGGGATGATGTGGAAAAAGACACCCCTTTAATGTGGGAGCATATTAAGAAATGTTAAAGTACATTTATATCTTATATTGTAACATATTTGCAATGAATTTGGAATATATATCGTGCCGGTTCCACTAAAGGGAATCAACACAAAATTTAAACATTTTCAAAAGAGGCAAAAAACTATTTTTAATATTTAAAAAAGTGAAAACAATTATCTATTTTTTGAGGTAAGATTTTTACAGAGGGTAAATATGACCTCTGTATATCGTTTTATTGCAAAAATTCAGTCTCTCTAGTAAAACCAGTACGATAATTAATTCTTTGTTTTAAATGTCATATAAATTTCATAATTTTCATTACAAATGCCTTTTTTGGAAATAATGCTGTAAATTGTTAATCGTAGATATTAAATTAAGTTTTACAAAGACAGAGCTGTGTTTTGCAGTTGATTGAGAGAAACGGGAATGGACCTACCTTTAAATTTGTCCTAAAATATTTTCAGTACGTATTTTCGTGTAATGGTCTGAAGAGGAAGTTTCACCTCATTTAGTATATTTTCACCAAATTTATTTATTTAAATTAACGAAATTCGGATATGCTATCAGGGAGATCGTTGTACCAAAAAAACATGCACAAATATTAGTATTTTTCTTCCGTCATAATATCTCTTAAACTAGATACCAGAATGTGATTAACTTTAAAGGTTAGATCACTCTTAAGTTAATCACATGTGCTTCCCCTAATCCAACTTTTTAAGAAATAGTTTTATAAACCATGGTTATAGTGAAAAATAGTCTTTCATAGTATTTCAAAAGTTAGACTGAAGTTCTAAATTTTAAAATTAATAACTAACCTCGATTGACGATATTAAAATATTTGAAAGTAAACACATAAATTTGCACAAAATTTATTAATTTGATGAGAGAAAATATTTCCAAATTAAACATGTATTTATATAAATATGTAATTATTTTGGTAATTTTAGCTGGAAAATAAATAATGGGTGACTTACGGATTCGCTTACGTAAAAACTTAAAATTTTGTGATAATTTTGATTTACTGATCGCCAGAATCTTCGTCCATGACATTGTCATTTTCCACAGTTTCCATATCCTCATCACCTTCGCCATCCTTCTTGTCTGTTGGCTTTTCATAGACTCTTTCCAAAGGCGACACTACCACACCGTTCCAGACTGACATGTCTTTAACAATATTTGAATTACCTTCCATGCCTAAAATTTGTTTGTATCCACCATGAGCCAAAATGCGCAACAAAGTTTGAGCAGTCATACAGCAAGAATCTTGCTCTTCCAAAGTCATGGCAGTATGAACCCGATTGTGTCCAGGTTCACAGGGATCTGTGATACCAGCAGATCCTGGTAAAAATAGACCAGCTGATAGCAATTGAAATACACGTCTGAATGCAAGATTAATTGGAAGTGCTTGTCTTGAGGGATTATTCATTATAGTTAGATGAGCCATCAAATCTAACATCCACGGTGAAAGTGGAGAGAATGCCTCAAAACGTTTAGAAAGATCTTTGAGAATACGTATTAAAACTTTAATAGAAGAGTGATGGGCGTTTTCTTCAAACCATCGAGTATGTCTTATAGCGGCCAAATGGGCTTGCATTACTTTAGGATCAGGGAACATACTCGCTTCACTTTTTCTCATATTTTGAGGTATTGTTGTTATAAGTATACGAACTTTGGCCTGTGTGTTGAATATGTCGAAACCACGATCATGAAAGGTAGTATTAATGTGATCAGCTTTAGTAAGAACTTCAGTTTTCATGGCGTTCTTTAAGTCAGATTCAACTTTTTTGCCTAATTCTTCGCAGGATTCCTTTGAGGGAACTGATTTAAGTATGACTACAATGTCAGCCACATTGTTGCCTGTCAACATTGTACCCTTCTTAAAAGACCCCACCTGCCGTACTTCCTCCAATTGCTAAAATTTTAAATTATAAATTTGATTAAAACAAAAAGGCATTGGTATGTTAAAACTTACGCATTTATTAAAATCTCCCGGGGCAACAATTAAATTATCGAGTACTGATTGTACCTTCGATACCAAATTTCCTACAGCAGTCTGCTCGGCCGGTGTAGGGCTTAAATCTTGGTTTCGCTTTAATAACGCCTAAAAATAAACATAAATTAATATTTGTTTTACCTTGTTTTAACATTTATCACCCTTACCGCAGTTAAAGCTGCATCATCCACTGCCGGTGACACCTTAGGAAATACAACCTCGGCTAGAGTCAAATCAAACGGATGTCGTGGTACAAACGTTTTCTTGAATGGTGGCCTAATTGGTCCACGCATCGGGCGTCCGCCTCGCATACCGCCGCGCACCATTCTTTTTTTCTTTAATTTATTAATTTTTACAAAATTTTATTAAAAGCGTCACAACGAGTAAAATTCCCACTTTCTGGTTTTGCACAATAATTATCGATTATTATGTACTGTGCTGCCAGTGTATTTTATTTTTGAGTTGAGCTGCCATTTCAGTGATATTACCAGATTATTAATGTTTGTATACATAAAATGAAATAATGCGACAGTAATGACCAAATTAGCTGGCTGTTTATGTGATGTTGATGCCAAATAATGTTACTAAAGAAAAGTCATAACGAGATTTTGAAGTGCTCGCACATCTATAAAAGCAACAATTACTTATATTTTTTTGTGTAAAACTACTACACGACAACAAATACGATTTTTTGGGTTTTTGCGATACCTCAGTTTTTTATTAACAGATTTTGCTCATTTTTATTAGCGATTTTTTAAGGAATATTCCCTATAATTTGATGTATACAACTTTTATATCCGATAAATGGAGTTTTCTAAAAACTGATTTCAACAGACTGATGGACAATAATATATATCCTTTTTGGGGTCTAAGATGAATATTGTAGAAATTACAAACGGAATAACAAACTTATATATTCCCTTTTATAAATAAATTTAACTCAATTTTCAAAGATTTTCAGCTCATTATATCTATTTGGTGATTGGAGCAAAATCAATTAAAAATTAATTAATATAACCAATTTCATAATTGAAGTTGATTTTTACTTTTTTCTGTGTACATTGTTACTTTTTTATGAGCATTCAAATCTTGTTTGGGGCTTTAACTACTATTGTCACTTATCATATAGTGAAGTTTTTATTATTACTATTACAATTATTTTAAGATAATTTGTTAATATAACTCTTGTTAATTACATATGTACATTGATTTGTTAATACAAATTTGTTACCGAATAATGTCTTTATAAGCTAGGCCAGACGCGAAAATGTTGTGCAGAAACCAAAACTTTTCAGGAAACATTTTTGTGATTGTGTGTAACAATATGTAATATATATGAAAAGTGTTACTTAGGTTAAAATAGCTATAAATCTAAAATGTCACTTGATACGTCTATAAAATTGTGCATGATTATAAATAATAGAATTTAGAAGATATAATCTTAAAAACCGTAAAAATTATAAATTGTCTGGTAACATCATTATTCAGGTTTGCTAAAAGTAGTACGGTATTTAATTAATATATAACATTACATAGTCCTCTTATATACAACCATAGAATAATACTGTAAAGTTATATCCGTTCTTTAATATTGTTTTGCTTAATGCTAAAACAAATAATATAAAAATTTATATATATATATATATATATATATATATACATAAAAGAAAACAAAACAATTGCATTATTATTGATTATATATTTATTATTGTATGTCTTAAATAAACGAAATATGTGGATGTTGGGACAAAAACACATTATTTACGTTAAAGTTTTGGTATGTTAGAATTATGAAAACAATGTGTATGTAATATTGATTTTTCTAAATTAACATACATATTTTCTGGTGTACATATACATACATATAGTTAAAATGCTTTCAATGGAAACACCACAACACCAGGCCATCTATGCTCCGCTGAGCCAGGCGATGACAGACTCTGATTCTGAAGAAGAAATTCACAATTCAACAAAACATCGTCAACTGCAACAATTACAGGAGCAGCAAAAACAATTTCTACAACAACATCAACAAAAAGAACAACGAATCGATTTGATTACAAGCGCGAATAATCGACGTAATCCTCCAAATACTCTAAATTTACAACCAAAGTCGTATCAACAAAATCGTCGTAAATTACAAATTGAACGTCAACGTCAGTTGGAGAGAAATTTATATCCAAATTCCATAAAATCGGGAATTAATACTACAGTAGGTTAGTACAAATTTGGGCTTATTTTATTCCAAAAAAGTAGTGTAGTATGTAAATATATAAATTGTTAATAAAACTTTTACTTTATCACTTTATCAGGCAACGGTATACATCATAAAAAGGGATCCATTCAAAATAATAGTATGCAAAATACATATCTTCGTTCAGTTATGATGTCCGATATGGGCATTAATGCCGATGGAAATGGCGGTCCTTGTGATGCAACTAATAATTTCTCTAGCTTTAATAGCGATTATGATGAACGCAATCAAACAGATGCCGATAACGTTGCTATATTGGGTGGCAGTGATTCAACTAAAGATATCCAGATGAATGAGCCCATGTCATCGGCACGTCGTTGCTGTTTTATAGCTTCGCTGCTGTTGTGCGTTCTTACGGTAATTATATTTGTTTGGGTAATACCCTGCAGTGAGGACGGTTCATGTCCAGCGCCAGTTGATCGTATCAAGACTCATAATTGGTATAATAATTACACTAAAATCGAACTCAAGGGTGGAGTTAATATTGTTAGTGGTCTAAGAAGTTGGGAGAATAATATGATATTTTTGTATCGTGGCGATGCTTTTTTTCCGGAATTTCGACCGGATAATTCGAAACGAAATGGTATATTATCTCTAATTGGTAGTTCTGGAGCTGTTGCTTGGTTTGACGAGATGACTGACGAGCCTGTAGCTATAGATTGCACTTTGTTAGATGTCGATCTTAATGGTCGACCCGATTGCCTTGTTATAGATGAATATGGCGAATTGGGTGCTATAAATCCAATATCTGGTCAGTGGCACTGGAGGTTTAAAGAGAGGTCCGTACACAAAGTAGATGCTCTAGATTTTCCAGTAATTTTACCAGATTTGGATAACGATGGCGTTATGGACATTTTGTTGGTTACTAGTGTGACACTGGAACAAAGAACAAAACACTATATGCGCAAGGGGGATGTGGCCAATAAAAATGGGCATGCATTGGAACAAAGAAACTTTTTAAGAATATTATCAGGTCATTTGGGTCAACCGATAGGTGATGGCTTTAAAGTTATGGAGTGTGACACTTTGCGAAAATTGCAATTGGAAAATGCTCAAACTGTCTCTTTCAATTGCATACACAACAACACAGAAGCTCAACGCTCAAAAACTTTGGCTGAACTTTTCTCTCTCATTACCAACAAATCGTTAATGGGACAAAAACTTGTTCCGGCATCGAAAATTTCTCAACATCGCCACTATGGACAACGCAAAGATATTGACTCACAACGCAACATTTATTCCCTGAGCGGAAGGGAACTAGTGGTTGAAAATCGTGGCAAATGTCCCGAAGACTGTGATGTAACAGTTATTTTGAGTGAAAATCGCAATGGTAAAGTTTTTACGTTGCGTAATTTCACCAGCAGTGGCATGTACGGAATGGTGCCTGCACAGTGGCATTTTAAAAATACCAAACCAAATATGTCAGGCTTTGTTATGAAATTTTGGAAATGGAACGTAAGCTCCGAATCTACAAACACACAATCGGCTACATCCGCAGCTAATAACAATCCTCGCGGTAATGAAACATTTCAAAAAACTCAAACGTCCAAATCAAAATCAAAATCCGCAAAAACCACTAAAGACAATGCTACAAAATCCTCATTTAAACAAAATCACGTACAAACTAATTCACGATCTGGCGGCAACAGTGAACATAAAACTGAACGAAGACGTCGTCATCTATCCGACAATCAAATGTCAAATGAAGAATTTGATGCATTTGATCACCTTATTCATCGGCGTGAATCATATAATATTAAATTGGAAACGATGCGTTTTAAGCGCAGTACTTCACCCTCAACAAATGGTACAAAACAAAAGTCATCGGGTAATGGTGGCTTATTAATGGATAATTACAATATGCAAAGAATTACCGAATCGGTAATATTGGTATTATTCATTGGTGCTGATACTCGCATCGAGAATACCTCGCAAAGTAATATTGTTCAATTTTGTCGCAGTGATCGCAAAGAGATGGTTTGTCAACCGGATCTTAACAACCAAGAAAATTCTATGCTTATAGCTGATTTAGATCAGGATGGCTCACAAGAACTTGTCTCTTATACTTCAACATTTGTTCAAGCCAATGATGATCCACAGGATTGGCGCCTTGTAACTTATGTGCGTTTATTGCGTTTACAATCTGAACTACCGGCGTTTTATGAGGACGTCAAACATAATTAGAATAAATACACAAATTCAATCATTTAAATACTCTTCTTAATCACCCTTCTTATTAATGATAAAATAAATTATTACATACATTTGTAAATCAAAAATGTATTTTTTTTGTTTAGAAAGTATTATCGAAAAACAAGTTTAATAACGATACATTAAAATACAATATAAATTATGAAAAATTTCATTAAATAATATTCAATACATAAATAGATAAATATAGAATATTTCCTTGTTTATTTATTAATAAAAGTACTTACATTTTATAAACACAAAAAGTTGTATATTTAATTCCAAACATTTTAGTTTCAGAAGAAGTATTTTGAAATCTTTTTTATTATTACAAGCATGATAAGGTCATCTTATTCGCAAAAAAAAAAATATATATTTTGCGAAGCCGAGATTTAAAATACGATAAAGCTCTGCTCTGCTCTGCGACCGAACGAAAGTCTGCAAAAGCAAAGTAAATGGTAATAAGTCTGGAACCACTGAACTAATTTAGATGAAACTTGGAACATCGATAGAGGTAGAGTTAGACTTTCGGAATAATGTTGTTGCAGTACGGACTCCGCTACAGTTGACTTCTTCGAGAGTGAAAACCATATCGGGCCTTCACTTTTTTGCAATTTTGCTCTATAACTCTCTACAATTTTCTAAATTATACTAATAAAAATTTCAAAATTGGTCTCAAAAATTGCATTTTTTTTGCCAAAAAAGTAACTTTATATATTTAACTTTTTTAAAAAATTTTGTTAAAAAAGTTTAATAATTGTTGACATTTTCTGAAAGAGGGGACCCCAAGAAAATGTATAAGTGCTATGTTTAAAAGTTTTGAACGTTCACCCTACATACAGCAGCGGTGAAAAATGGTCAATTTAGGATGAGAAGTTGAAATTTTTTAGTCTTAAAAAAATGTATTGTTGATTTTGGTACTTCTGTGAATTAAACTATGTTCTTAAAGGTTCTGCAAAAAATTATTACAGCCCACCGGTACACTTATTCACACGTGACAATTTTCCGAAAATACATATATTTGACAATTTTTGGTATCTTTCGGGCAGTTTTTCATTTAGGTGACATTTCTTTATTTGATTTGAGTAATTCCTTTTTGGGTTATTTGCTGCCAGTTATTTGAATAAAATTAATTGTAATTAAAAAAATCGAATTTATTATAACAAATATGTAAATAAAAAATTTATTGATAAATATTTCAATATATTCCATAACGTATTCCATAGTAATATACAATTACATAAATTATTAAATACAACAAAAACACAATTATTATTCCATAAGGTATTCCATAGTAATATACAATTACATAAATTATTAATTCCAACAAATTCACAATTATTAGGCATTGTGATTTTCTTCTCTTCTGCCAAATTTCATATCTCTTAGAAAATGTATAGTTTGATCATTTATTAAAGATAGTATAGTCGATTTTAAGGTCAATACAGATGCTAATTTATATTTAAGTGTTACTGATTGCACCAAATCCACAAGTTCACTTATATGTTCTTCCATTTGCTTGTTAATTGTGTGTTGAGGACAATGAAGTTGAAAACTAATATAAATTATTAAACAGATTATATTTATGTAGATATGTTTATTATTTATAAGGATCAGTAAACTAACCATTTTATTGCATTTTCTATAATATCATCAGTTATATCCACCTGTTGTAAGAAATCGTTTATATATGATCGTTTTAACTTAATAACAAATTGATAGATCAATGCTTCTGACCAATTGATGTCGTAACCATATGCACGGCTGAGTATCAATGTTTGAGATACACTTCAACAAATTTAAAAAAAATAAAAATTAATTTAATTTTTTGTCTCTTATTGAAAATTTAAATTTTTAGTAAAATTTTTCATTTTGGTGAAAATTAAGATTTTTCTTTAAAAATCTAATTTTTATTGAAAATCAAATTTGTGGTAAATAATCAGATTTTTTTATTTGAATTTTTGGTGAAAAATCAGATTTTTAGAGAAAAATTAAATTTTTGCGAATATATGGATCTTAGTCAAAATTTAGATTAATTGTATTGCATATCGGATTTTAATTGAAAAATAGATTTTTTTGAGAATAGCCAGTTTTTAAATTATTTGAATTTTTTATAAAATATCGAATTTATATAAAATTTATTAGAAAGCTGATCTCTTCCGAACTAATTAAAAAATATCTCAGATTTAATAATTTAAAATTATTAAAAATTTTTTGAAATGACAGTGCATGTTTGAAAATATTATTCTTTTTTATTTAAAACCACATTTGTTTCATCTTTTTAAGATATTTTGAGAGTTGACTTTGGACTATAAGTATATTTTTTTCTTTAATTTTTCTTATTATTATTTTAATTACTACAGAAAAAATCATTAAAATGGCTACATATTTATGTTGAAACAAGGAAAATGTAGTTTCCTTTTTTTAATTTCCATGCAGCACAATATGACGTTTTAATTTCAAATGTAAATATATACTAGTTTTGGATATAAAGAATAAAAATAAATAAATAAATAAATTTTAGCACATCTTAAACTATGCAATTTTCCTTGTTGCTACAGATTTTACAAAAACTTTCGGTGAAATATGCATTTGCTTTTGACAAATCATCTTAATCTCCAATAACTTATTTTTTTTTTAAATTTCGGTCAAGTTGATTTGTCAAAAGTCCATTATTATCATTTTAAATTATATTTTATTTACCTTAATTCATTGTTAACTAACACTTTAAACTGATCTCGAGATTTGAGATTTATAACACAGGTACATAAATGGAGACCGTTTGATGAAGTTGGCTTTTCCAAAGCCTTATTAGCCAAATCAATTTGCATGGCGGTAAGCTCAGCTTGGTAGGAACTTTTTTGTGCCAGTAGTAGTTTATTATCCAATAAATAGTTTTCGGTAGCATGTACATAATACTCCAGTGAAAGATTAAGTAAATTAATCATTTCTGTATTACATTTAAGTTTGAATAATTTACCATCAGTATCATCGGTTAAATTGTATGTATTGAAAACTTTATTTAAATTTTCTACAGCATCTTGTTCCCATAATTCGGCTAAATCTTTGTACATCAAAAAATTTAGCGCAGCTAATTTGAACAGTTCCTTACCCTGTTGTGGGGCGCAATATTCACGTAAATAAGCTAAAATTGCTTGTCTCAAACCAATAGTCTTCTCAATATCAAATTGTCCCAGAAGAGATTCAAATTGTTCGTTTTCTATTAGAGTATCGAAGCAAAAGAACATTTCTCGATATCGCCCTATACCAATTAACATGCGTACAATAAGGGACCAGGATTTGGCTTGCGATAGTGTTGTATTTAAAACTTTGGCTCTATTTAATACATTTGCTATACCTTCCATTGAGCACTCATGTACAAAGGCTTGGTGAGCTTTTATCAAGAGTTCCACATAAATAATGTTTTGTTTTTTGTGGGATAAAACCTGCAGAGGTCGTGCAACTTGATTTGTTTCGGTGTTGCTGGGATTATTGTTAACATTGCTAGTGCTGTTATTCGGTTGCCCATATTGTGCTATGATTTCAGCTAACCGTTCAAAATACACATTCTTTTCGAAAGGTTTGTTATCCTGATATTTACGATACAATTTTAAAGCATCGCAATATTCCAATAGACATGCGCCCAGTTTTGTACGATCTGGTGTCAATTCTAGAAATAAATGCAAATCCCTATCAATATTATAACCCCAGAGATCGGCGTTACGAAACATATGTTTAGCTTGTTGATCCGGACTAAAAATGTAGAAACGTGGTCGTACCACGGCTGTAGTGATTTCATAGGCCAACAATTCAGCAATTTCTAGAGGTTCCATATGTGTAGATGTCAATATATCACTTACTACTAATAGACGATGCAAACAACCCTCTTCCGCTATACTCTGCAATAATATTTGCACATCTTTTGTGCGCAAAACATCTAAATATTCCTTGTCCAAATACATGGCAGCTCGGTAACAACAAATAACACGTTTTGCAATGGTAACACCAAATTTTAATTTCGTAGCTATACCTTGGAGTACGGCCAATGTCTCCTGTTTCTCTTTACAAGGTATTTCCTCAAATTCTAAAGTTGAACAACTATCGGATAAATAGTTACCACTACCACTGGTTATAGCGCATAGCGTACGTTTTGTAAACTTTGAAAACGAGGAACGTTCAACCTCAGCTAAAAGCTGACGTTCATCTGGTGACATAGCATAAATATTAGACATCGATTCAGCCAAAGCCATACAAAATACGACAAAACGTAAATCCAAGGGACGTACATCAAAAAGTTCTTGCAACCTTAAAGCTTCTACAATATCGCCCTCATCTAGAAGACGATGCAATAAAGATTCCAACTTTTTTTTCTGCATATCATTTAAGTCAATTTTACTACTTATATTTAAATCTTCTATGCCAGCCAACTCTTTGAGTTCTAGAAAGGATTTGTAAAGCACACATCTTTCAACTAGCATTATTTCTTCATAATATTCGGAATGATACAGTGTGAGAGTAGAGGCTTCATTGTCATCTAGCAAAAGATAGTTTATAATCATGTCATATTCAATTTGATCACGATCAAATGATTCATTTGGAAATAAATGATGGTGTTTTATAACATTTAGTGCTTTATGTAGAACATAATAGCGGGAGCGATAAGATTTTTCCGGTAAACGAGAGGAAGCATATAAAAGAAAGTTTACAAGAGTCTCAGGTGGTAAGGAGTGCGAAGAAACTTCTTGTTCGTATTGCTCAAAAGGAAACATATAATTATCAAAATTTTCCTCTGTAGGTAAAGACAACTGAAGTTCTAAAGAGTTAACCCACTTGCTATACACAATATCACTTATGGGCTTGTGCAAATGAGAGGCCAAACGAACGGCTATATCATACTCTTTGCCAGCCAAAACACAGTTTAATACGCGTTCATACTCTTTATTTTCTCCTGGCTCGTTTTGTATTAGTTGTATAAAGTTCAGGGGAAATCTTTGTGTCGCACCATTACCAGCCAAATGTAATATTTCACAAAATCCTCTTAATAAACAAAAATCTAATTGACCTGTAATATCACTGAGTCCAGATTGGCAGACACAGGTGAGAAATTTCATTTGATCGGTAGTTGATTCGAAATTATTTTGCAAGTGTAAAAGTAACAGACGTATTGTACGTTTCATAAGTTTCTCTCGCTTTGACCATGGATTTAAAGGTAAGCGTACTTCATCATTACTCCAGGCTAAAGCGTACACACGTAGCTCATGAACAGCTTTTTCGCCAAATTCGCTTTGTAATGTAAGTTGTAAAAAATTTAACAGATGTATCAAAGCATTGTTGGGATAGAAAATACAAAAGCTTCGTACTAATGATTTTATTTGACACTGTCTTACTAATTGATCAATAAGATTCCAAGGGAATTCCTGCATATTTATGCCAGCGGCTAATCTTGAAATATTATTCCATTGGTTTGTAGTCACCGATAACCACACCACCCAACACCAATCTATATTAATGTTATCCCTTCCACTTATTGAAGCCGCCAAAACGGACATTATGGGCAGTTGTTGCTCAACAGCAGTACGCAGATAGTTTACCACAGTTGAATTTGTTGTACGATTTTGTTTTTGTTGCATACATTCCAACAACTTATTTATATTGTCAATATTTTCCATATCATTGGCTATGCTGGTATTTGTATATAAAATAATTAAAGCAAATAGGTCTGGCCCACCATTTGTACAGTCAGCTACGAATCTATCATTATTTGGTTCCAAATCATTTACAATGCCGGCTGATTCATGACAGGAAGCAAATGAAGATGTCATGGTTTCCACCGAGGTAGTGGTAACAGCAGTTTTACTCTCCTTGCTTCTGCGTTGTTTATTTTGTTTCAATTGACGTTTTGTTAAACTTGTACGTCTTTTAAGGTTGGCACTACGTTCACTTGACTGTGTAGAAAATGCCAATGCTCTTAGAAGGTGATCTCCCATTGGTAGTATAGTGAAATATTTAACCAAATTCTTAATTTGATCTAAAGATATTTCAAAATATTGCAATAATACCAATAGCCGCCAGTAATCATTGGCTGCCGCATAATGTTGCATTACCAGAGAGATTTGATAATTATTATTATTATTATTTATACTTCTTGCTATATCGCTTACATACATTACAGCGCTATAATCATTTAAAGGAAATACACTTTGATTTTCCAAACTTTCTATTAAAATACGTTCACATTTTTGAAGAGTAGAGCCTATATTCTGGGAATTCCTTGTATCATTATTTTTTAGTGATTTTTTTAGTTTTAAAAAACAGCGCAACTGTTGGGTATCAAAGCCCAGCATTTCACAAAATGCTATACAGTGCGTTATAACTTCCACATCATTAGAGGAACATTGCAGCGCTATATCATAAACACATTCACAAGCGCTAAATAAATGAGTTTCGGTAATTTGAGCATAATTTTGTAGCTGCTCTATAAGCATCAGATAAACAGCATATGCACAACGAGATTGTTTTATGTAATGTAAAAAGTTTAAGCGGCAAGTATATTGTTGTAATTTTGTTTTACTATCTTCGCCAGTGTGATTGGAAACTTTTGAAAATTTCCCATATAAACTTGCATCCTTTTCAAGGCGTTTGAAATCGAGATCTTTAAAGGTTTTCAATAGATCATAAACTTTTGGTAGACCTTGTTCGATTGTAATTTCACTCTGTTGCTGCTGATGTATGATTTTAAGGTAGGTGAGACTTTTGAGAGTGCCTGATGTGGCAGCGCATTGTAAATTCGATATGGATGGTTCAGTGGTAAGAAACTCAAAAAGCATTGCAAGCGATTGTTCTTGTTCAAAATCTACACCAACGCTCTCTAAATATTTTGTTGTGTAAAAGCTAATCTGAAATGTTAAGTATTTTTTACAGATTATGAATTGGTGTTAAATATTTGTTTGAAATATTTTTTGAATCTATGTGCTATCAATGGTTTCACATATTAATACATTTGTTAAATAAATTTGATTATATGAATTGGTAAATATGAACATTTTCAGATCTAAATTATTCAACTGATTTCCTGAAATGGTACATTTGAGAGAATTTGAAAATCATTTACAGCTCTGAATAATGCTTAAAATACCATTGAGACATCCACAATCTGATCGTTTTAAACGTTAATTCGATTTTGTGTGATTGTCTTTAAAAGTCTTAATTTTCATAATTTTTTACTACGGGGCGAATTGATATAATTTTGAAAAATGTTCAATGCATTATTTTGCGATTGCGAGTTTTAGGAACAATTTCACTTCTGCGAAAATTTTTTTAATTTAACCAAGTACCTTTTTAACCGTAAGATTTATTACAGGTGAGTAAGCATATTGTGATCACCACATAAAGGATTTTTAATCTTATAGAACAGGAGTAAAAATCCTTGAGCAGAAGTATTTATTCTTACTCGAAGTGGTCAACTTTAACACCCTGTGACTTATATGATATTATTACAGGGTAACAAGAACATTTTACTGAAAACTTTACGTCACTCTCTCTACAAACCACGCTGAAACTTCAATCCTTTTTTGAATTTAGGATACAGATTTATTACCAAATTTTTTATAAAAAAGTAAAAAAGCTACATATTGTATTACATCATAAAATACAAGTAACAATCAATTTTTAATATTTTATGTCATTATTTTAGACCACTTAAGGTTTTTCCCAAAATTCCTGAAACAATTATATTGTTATATTGATCGTGTCACGTCTGTCCTATAGTTTTAATGCGCTCTTATAAAAAGAAAATGGCACTCCAATATTTTGCAGAAAAAAATTTAAGTAACAATTTATTTTTAAAGGAATATTAATATCATTATTCTTTATTTTTTTATAAAAGTACTTTCCATTTTATACATAAATTAAATCGCACTTACCTCCTTAAATCCTTCTAAGTTTTCAAATGTATTCATTTTTAATGTAACCAAAAATTTTAACAGGGATTTATGTTCACCTAATAATTCGGCTAACTCTTCAAGTTGACGACTTGCCACAAAGTCGTATAATAGTAAATAGTAAAATTTTTGATCAAATATGAAACGTGCCAATGGCAAAGACTTTATATTGTCGTTATTTTGATGAAAACTATCGGTGAGACAAATTCGCTGTAACACAGTTTGTACAGAATTTCTTTCGTCCTCAAAGAAAAATCCGGCTGAAGCAAAATAATTTTTTAAAACATTGTCGCTATTGTCTTGCAGGCAACGTATTGCATACTTATACATTTCAGCCTCTAGAGACCACTCGAAATATCTTAATTCTAACTGCGATAGTTGGTTATTATGTTGTTGACAATTTAAATTATCCTGAATTTGACACCATCTTATAATCTCTTCAATTTGTTTAGTTTCAACCAAATAATCCCACATAACAAATTTATTGATATGATGCAGCAGTACGTCATTGTGTGTCTCAAAATATAATTCTATCATAAGTCTTTGTTGTGTGGCAGAATCCAAAGCCATTAGAGATTCCAAGTTTACACGTTTCATATATTTTTTTATACTTGACATTATTCTTTCTGATTTTTTTAATTGTTGCAGTAGTTCCCAATGAAACTTTAAGTTTTGCATTAAGTGTTCGTAGTCATCACAGGGTTCTTTCTTAATTAAATGTTCCATTATTAATTCTCTTAATTCTGGGTCATTAGATTCACAAGCAAATTGATAGTAAAAACATTTTACATCCCGTTGTACATTGCGTAGTACATTTTCGGCCTTACATACTAAACGTTCAGTTAACAGACGATTCACATAGGTTTGGACTACATCATGGAAAAATAGTTCATATTCTGTTACAGACATTTTGCGTTTTCGTGCCCAATACTGTATGCATAGCTGAATGTTTTCTCCTTTTGTAGCCACCTCTTTAATAAGAGCCACTTCACTTATACCTGACCAAGATTTAAGAATTTTGTCACGCTCATTATTAGCCATTTTTAATTTTTTTTATATCTTAAAGTATTTAATCAGAAATATGCATATCGTTGTTTTTTCTTTACATAAAGTAAAATTTTTTTCAGTTTATTTAAAATGAATAAAGGAAAAATAAAAACACAGATAAGCAAACATAGATCGGCGGCGACTTTTGAAAAACCTGCGTCGGCTTGAAACAGTCGGCGCAGATTTCTGTAAGCGAAACAAAAACAATTTTGTTTGTTTTCATCTTCTTCTTTTTAAGTTCCATTCACCGTTATTTGTCTAATTGGAAAATATGTCAATGAATTCTCTACATAATTATTGGAGACATTCAATTTGAATTCTATATTTTTTTTAAATTTAAATACTTAAATCGCATATACATATGTATATTTATACTATAGGGTTACACAGTGATTAATAAACAATTAAAAGGGGAAAGTCATATGACATTCTATATTTTTATGTATGTATGTATGTATGTATGTATGTATGTATGTATGTATGTATGTATGTATGTACATATATCTGAGAATTCGTAGAATAACGTATTGCAAAAAGTAATAAATAAATAAAAGAAACTGATTCGCAAATAGCCCTTTATTATAATCCTTCGATATATTAATTATATTATAAAATTATTGATTTGAAGGCAACAATTGTGTTTTTATTCTTTTAGTTTACGAAACAATAAATTTGCAAAAAAAAAAAATTCCTTCTTTTAATTAACTACGTGTGGCAACTCTCCCACCCACATATTTAATACTGAGTTTTTTATATTTGCAGACGTTACAAAAACAAACTCTACAAATATTTTTCAAATTAGAATTGAAGTAAAATATAACAAACACATTTTTTTTAAACTTTACTAATTTCACATTAAT
Source organism: Phormia regina (assembly GCA_001735545.1). NCBI lineage: Eukaryota > Metazoa > Arthropoda > Insecta > Diptera > Calliphoridae > Phormia > Phormia regina. The sequence goes on from MINK01187686.1 coordinate 54,183, forward strand.
TAATAAGTAAAGCAAGCTATGGATTTAAGTGGTAATAATACATACTTGTATTAATTTAAAAAAAAAAAAAAAATACTAAATAAAAAGATTAAAAAGAGAAAAATAAATTAAATATTAATTTTTATAATTTGATTAATAAGAAAATGTGGTCATCTAATTTTCTTTTAGCATATAGTTTGCAAAAGTTAAGTAGAGAAAAGCGCGAAAGGCAGCCGAACTGGACGGAGTCTGAGAAACAGTTGCTGTTATTATTGACGCGTATGCATCGATCAATTTTAGAAAATAAAGGTAGCGATACCATGACCATTAAACGAAAATCCGAAGCATGGGATGAGATCGCTCAAAGAATGAAAGCAGCTGGTTATAATCGGTCCAAGGATAGACTTAAGCAACAGTTAGGTAGAATACGCGCAGCCGAAGCTAAGAAAATTAAAGATGCCATGGAAAGAAGTTTAACCACAGAGGAAGTAACCAATTTAAATAATTCTAATGGTAATTTAATAATTGAGGACAATTTTAATGCTACAATTCCATCACAAATCAATGGAAATGAAAATAAAGTTCAAATCCAACAAACATCTATAAAATCAACCATCTTGCCAACAATACCTTTGTCATTGCAAGAACATCATTATATAAAAACAGAAAAGACCTTATCCTTTAATGAAACTAAATGTTTTGAAGAAGAATTGCAAATGAATACAAGTTCCAGTTCCACTTCAAACGTAAGTAATGATAATATTATGAATACTTGCGACGATAATCATATTGAAGATCATAACAAAATTGTGAACAATATACATTTCAAGTTACAAAATGTTCAATCTTTAGTTGATAGCCAACAAAATTTTGATAGTGATGTTATAGTACATAACAGCATAAATAAAGTTATAGAGACTAATATTGCTTCCGAAATTACAAGCTCTATTCCCGGTTCAACAAACACTGCAAACATTAAGAATTCTGCAACGAAATTAAAAGAAAATCTTATTAGCCAAAATGAAAATGAAGAAAATGCTGCAATAAGCGACTCTTTCTCTGCTGCAGCTAGCAAGAGTCAAGGGCAGCAACATCGTTTGCGTCGTATACGTACGAAACGGATACGTACTACGTTTACGCGCCAACAGGGTTTGCGTCAATTGTATACGTATCGTATAGCAGTTGAACGCGAACGTTTACGTAGCATAAAGATGCAACAGAAACGTGATCGTATTCTATATCTTAAAGATGTTGAAATACAAAATTTAAAATTACAAATACTACGCAATCTTACAAATCAAAATAACGATGCTAATCGTTTTAATTTGTAAATCAAATTTTTACCTCTGCTATCAATTTCGTAAAATATATATTATAGTAATAGTATAAATAGTATTTTAAAAATTTTGTCTGTTATGCACGTATTTATTATATTGTATGTATTTGTCACATATTAAGTTTGTTTTATAAAATGTTTTTAAATAAAAGAAAAAAAATTGTACAAAAGACGTTTTTTTGTATTTAAAATTGTGCTAAATTAATATACATATATACATATTTGGTATTATTTTAAATCATAGTTGCCGTGGAGGGCATTTATTTATATTTTTCAAAAATATTTGGCCAGATTTCGCTCCCCTAGTTGGTCCTTCTTGAGGCCTCTCGTATTTCCAACCGTCAAACAGGTTGGCGGACAGTCAACTAGATCGAGTCAGAATCTTCACATTTTTTCATAAAAATATTTGGTTCTGCGTATGAACTATATTAGAAAAAAATTTCGCAAATATATAATTTTCAAAAGTTCTTAAAAAGTGCAAAGTGGAAATGTGATTTTTTTATGTACTTTATTTTTTTTAGCGCGGATTAAAAACAAAAATTACGATTTTTAGAGGTGAAACATTTGTTAGTGAATTAACTATTAAATAACAAACGTTTTTTAATTTCAAATTAAAAATCGGAAGTAACATTCAAACAATACAAAGTACATTTCTTATAAGATTTTAAACTCATTGTTAAACATTGTTGTATCGTTATAAATTCAACATACTTTGGAATATGTTTCTAATTTGTGTAATCTCAAGTTATTTATTAAGTATGTATGTATATAATATGTACATATGTAAATAAATTTATTTTTTTTATTGAACGCGTACATTAAGTGGATTTAAAATACGTCCAGCCATTACAGCAACATCCATATCACGATCAATAATAAAAAACATAAACGGATGATTAACTGATATTTGTATGGGTTGTGTCTGTGCTCCATTGTTGCCTAAGAGAATTAAAGATGTATAAAGAAAGAAAGAAAAAAAGAAGAATGTTGTAAGTAAATTTTATAAAAGTATGTATTGAAATTTTTTTAAGATGTCTAGTATTCAATATGCCCTTAAACGTTTTGCTTGGTTGATTCGCTAAATGGTGTGATGTATTTTATATCAGTATATGCAAAAAAATATATATGTATATATTTTGTAATATTAAAAACTTACGTCTTAACTGATTGATGGGATTTGTACGTATATGAACATTTATCGACTGTTCGATATGTTTGACGTAGATGCCTTTTTCATCTGTCATTGGCCGAAAGTCAGCGCGATTTGGTTCAAAAATATCACAAATACCCAGCTGAAAAATTAGATAATAAATTTAAATTAAATAAATAAATAAATAATATAGAGTTTCGACATAAAAGAAAAGACTTACATTTTGTAAATCATTTGTTAAGAACATAGTTCCATGCAATCTAAAATCCGGTATTATAGCTTGTACCCATTTTGGTTTTAATTGTTTACGCATTAGACGTAACTTTGGACCAGCACGTAACGATGATGCTGCTGAAACTAAATCTATATTGTAATCTGGAAGTAAAATAATTAAATTATAATCTGATGTATCCAATTCCAATTCTAAAACACTCAAACGTAAATGTTCGAAATATTTGTAATACAGAACGGCATTATAAACTTTAAATGTGGTATAAATAACTTGCTGATTATTTAAATAGAAAACATGACTGATTACATCGGTATTATAGTTCTGTTTTAAGTTTGACGTTTGCTGAGAGGATGCTATAAAATTAGGATCCGTATCAACTTCATAATCATTGGATACTTGGACATAGGTAGGTAAACCTGTAAAGGCTGATCCAGTGGTTAGAGGAGGGTGAAATTGTGATTCAGAATTGAATAGAGTTACGAATAGATTAGCATCGACATTTTTATAACCAAACAAATGACGTTTATTGCGACTAGTTAAACGACTGGCTTTTCTTTGTGTTGGTAGGTAATTAATCTGAGGCTTTGATTTGGACGTCAATGGTGCTTGTAATTTTGCACTAGGTAAACGGGTAACTCGAGCCTTTTGTATGCGTAAAAATGGTTCTGAATTTTCTTCGGCTACAAATGAGGATATTAATTCAGCAGCTTCATTTGTTTCTGGTTCTGGTTTTGTACCTGTTGTCATTTCAACGGTTGTCGATTCATCAGTGGTCGTAGCTGTTTCTGTTGTATTTTCACCTATAATTTCTGTTGTTTCTTCAGGTTTTATAGTTGTAAGAACTTCTTGAGTACTTGTTGTTATGGATTCACTTGTAGTAGTTATTGTTGTAGTTTGGGTTTCAGTAGTTTGCTCTGGGGTTGTTGTTTTAGGCGTTGTGGTTACAGTTGTAATAGGAATTGTGGGAGTTTCCATTTTTAAACTGGTAGTAATTGTTGTTACATCAACTGTAGTATTTTCTGTAGTTGTTGTGCTACTAGTGGTATTTATTGTTGGCATAGTAGATGTTGGCATTGCTGTAGAGGATACCATATCAATACCCAAATCGTATCCATAAAACATTAATATAGTCTCATAATCTCTAGTAATGGTTACATTTTCTTTATTTAAACTCAAACCTTTTAGTGGATTATCGGAATCAAAGAAGTATGTCTGAAAAACAAAAATGAAGACTGAATAAATTAATATACTTTTTGAAGATGTATTTTTAATACCCAGGAAAATATATATTAGTTCTACAATTAGTTCCAGAATACATCAACAAATAGTCTGTTCGAAATGTTATCACCAGAACTAATTCTGTGGAAGTGTTTGAAAATATCAGACATGATATGAATAAGTGATAGCATTCGGATTTGACATCTTCGATTTCAATAAAATTCATTACAAACCTTGATCAATGGAAGTTTTTCCGGAGCATACAATTTCAGATCCATGTTTAATACATATTTTAAATTTAACATAAAAAATTATTTTTTCTGTATTTTGCTTCATAATTTCTAAACTAATAGATGCTCCAAATATATACACAAATATAAAGAAGGGTATAAATATGTATTTCTAAGAATTTTAAAATACCTTTTTTGATACTTAATATCTGTAGCGAATTTCATTTAAATGGAAAATCTCAATTCAGAAAATATCTGTTTTTTGTCCGTTTTTATATGGAATAAATCAAATAAGATTTTTATTGCGTGAATTTCAATTAATAAAATTCTGAAAATATATTGGTTTAAAAATAACTGAAATATTGCCCTATAAATTTACTTAGCTTAATAATAATTTAACTAACTTAATTTTTATGGGTATATGAATAAATTTTTGTAGTAAAATAAATCAAAATCAAATCAATTCATTAGTTTATGTACATTATTAATATACATATATATGTTTATTATTTATTATAAACTACAAAAATAAAATAATAAGTTCAATGACTTTTTCATAAACGTAATTATTCAAAACAAACCGTTATTATTTTAAAAGAAGTACTTACTCAATTAGCCTGTGGCATAAAATTTTTTAATACTTAATAACAAAAAATTGTTAGCAAACAGTCACGTGTCTAAATCACACTTACCCTCAAACGACGATGAATATCACGATATCCTACACGTATTATATCTTGATTATTAGGTAGCTGTAAAACATTTTTTAATTCTGTCATACTCCTACCAGACGATCCTTCATAAATGGCTACAAGAACACTCATTAGAGCAGTCGGAGAAAAGGCAAAATTATTACGATTTAAAATGGAATGATAGTGTAATATTCTATAGGCCAAATCATTAGTTAAATCCACCATATATTCTGAAGGTGTTATTTCCTTGGCGGGTAAATGTTGAGGCAATTCATCCAATGTGTGTGGTACAGGTGGTGGTAAATGTGGTCTAGGGAATCCATTTGAACGAAATTCATTATGATTGATGTGTATTAAATGTGCATTACTGCATGGAATCGATTTTAATGATATCAATGTAACATATAAAATTATTAGAAAGTTGAGTATTTTAAACACGCAAGTGACATTTTTATCGCATCGACTCTGTCGATGATTGTTAGCCATAATGTTTGTTGGCATGGATTAGTAATTGTTAATAATTATTTTCTCTCTATGCTTGCGTTAATAGTTCAATTTGTTCATGAATTCTATTTAGTAGAATTTGTTTAAGATTAAAACAGACTTTTTAGTGCATTTTTTTTAAATACATGTTTGTTTCAAAATTAATTTAATTTCAATTATTTTCTATTTTTTATTATTGTATATATAATACAAAATAATGCACTTTTTTATTTATATTATTAAACTTATTGTTGTTTTATTCAAGGCTAGTTTTAATTTTTTAAATTTATTAAGGGCATTTTTTTTTATGTTTTAATTTGATCACTTGTTTGTTACAATTGATGTTATTAGGGAGTTTTTCGAAGCGTTAAATTTGTGATTAGAACCGCTCTGGATGATTGTTTTAAGCCAACTAAAAGTTTTGGTATGCTGTGTGAAATGTATCTGTTGCACGGTGATGAGCCAATACCATTGTATAAATTCGTGTATATTTTTTTTAGCAATGTTAAAAAAATTGTTTAGGAGTATAAATAATTGTATTGGCTAACATTTAATTTGATGTACAATTATTGTGTATTGTGTAAAATAATTTTATTGATTGTTAGAAAACATAGATATGTATATATGTACGTACTTATCGAGATTACTATTGTGAAATAAAATCTATTGGATTTTTTAATTTATATTGTATGTCTATTAGGAATATCGATTTATAATAATCCTAGTCTTTTGTTTTTAATCCTTTTATAAAATTGAAAATTATATTAACGATTTTTAAACTGACAGATGGACAGAAAACATCGTAATTTATTTTCTCAAAAAAGTTTACCATATGACTATTTATTTTAGATTGGCCCATTACTTTAAAAGTGGTACCTTTTTCTACTTTATAGCTGCATTGATGAGAAGGGCATTATAATGTTTAAAATAGGGGTTTTTACAAGATCTTGCTTTGCGATCCCTTTTTGACTTTGCAATGGAATCGCGACCCACCATAACTTTAAAATTAATATGAAATCTTATATAAAGATAAAATAATTACAAAATAATATTAAAATTTACAACATTATTTTTGTTCCAAGAGATCTTTAATATAAGAGCGTTTTTCGGATATAGCATATATAATATTATTATCTGTACCCACAAAAATTCGATTCTTTGTTTAAATGGGTAAAGAAGTAACGAAAATAATTGCACCTAAAAATGTTTGTTGATGAAAATAGTTTTCGGAGCCATAGTTTATGGATATATTTCAACTGGCATACTTTTAAATCTTTTGGTTCAAAATTAAATTGAACACATATTTTATATTTTCTTCATAGAAAAAGTTCTTGGCGCTATTACATAGTGGAAATATCTGCAACATCTAACTGGTTTGCTGGATTTGCGTGCAATTTGTTTCAGACGTAACAGAGTTGTGTACAAAGTCCACCTGAGTGGTTCGGCTAAGGTGTTTTAAAATAGGCTAACGTTGACATATACAATTTTAATCGCTTGTCAAATTTTTGTTCATCGTTCGATTTATCATATTTTTAGTACCTCAATTTTGTAAATTATTCGTTAAAATTGAAGAACCGTTAGTTTAAACCATAAATAAAGTTGACACCTCTTATAAAAATGCAGAAATAAAATATAAAATATTGCAAGAATATATAAATAGACTTATTTACCAATTCAATGATGCATACTCAACTCTCACCAAATTCACTGTTTTACAATATTTCCATACGTACATATTGAAAAAACA
>MINK01187687.1:8763-20179 GCA_001735545.1 Phormia regina
ATATGAAACAATTTTCTTTAATTATAAAAGCAACTCAGAAAATTTTTTGCTTTATTACCAAAAAAAAAAATACAAATTAGAGTAAAAATCTTGAATATTATTCAAAAATCCTTAAAAAAATTTAAAATTATTTGTATTTGTAAATGTTTAAAGATTTATTGTAATTATTGACATAAATTTAAAATTATTTTGAATTTTATGAAACGAACAAATTATTAAGACATTTTTGTTAAATCATTTGTGAATTAATATTAATCATACGATTTAAATATTTCAGCCAAAGGTTTAAACATATTACAAATTATTACTTTTAGTAGCACTTTAGCTAATGATTGAGAAACTATAAAAACTACAAAATAATAATAGGGAATTTAACTCCAGAAAATTTTATTGCAAAAATAAATAAATTACGAAAAGCATACATTTTTATATTATTATTATTATCTGAAGCTATAAACAATTTTATTATTTAGTTAGCAAACTTCTATAATTTAAAAGAAAAATATATATATACATTTTTTTTTTATATATATCAAAATAATTAGGCCTGACTAGAATCATAAAACTTTTTATCTCTTATCTAATAATTATTATAAATTATTTCTAGAATCATAATTTAAACAAAAAGCGTAATTTAGTTTATTGTTAAAAACAAGGAGGCACGACTAAAAATCATAATACTTTTTATCTTTATTTAACATTTTACAATATTACCTAGCAGAACAGATTTATGAATTAAAAAAAATAGAAAAAAGGCCTTTATATTTTTTTTATGAATTAATAAGAAATAAAAATACTTCATAGCTTTAAATAATTTTTATCTTTTAACATTTTTAAAATTAATTTTTATTACTTTCTATTATATTTTATACTTTAGTCTGTGATTACCCTTAATACTTTAGTGTTTTTGCGTATTTGTGTTAACAATTTTTCACATACTAAGCAAAATGCAGTAAAAACGTAAAAAATTAATACAAAACAACTGCAATGCAGTGTATGGATTGTTGTAGTATGTTTTCTTGGCTTTAACAGCAATATTGTTTTTATAATTGTTGCAATCGTTACCAAACGGTTAATATACTACAAATCATTATATTACAGATATTTTTATAGTTAGATACTTAAAAAAAAAAAACTTAAAAGAAACCTAAAGAAAATATGATTGAAATATAACAAAAACAAATTCACAATTTAGTTTCAAATATTTTTCTTAAACAAATAAATTTGGACTATATAGGTATGAATTGTATAAAAATAAACTAGTAATTTTTGATTTATCATAAAAAGAAATTTTAAATATTTAAAATCTATTTAAAAGAAAAAGTTACTTGCTATTCATTTCAGGTTAAATTATGTTTATAAAACATTTTTAAATCACCTTCTCTTTTTGCTTTTCTGCCTTGAATTGACTACAAATTGGTTAACAAAAAGAATTTGTTGAATATCAACTAGAAATAACTGCGTATGATAGCAATTTCATTTTATTTTATTATAATCTCACAATCTCTAAAGTTAAAGTAAAGGCAGCCAAACAATATTTCTGATAAAAAAAATCACCAAAAAAAATCTAGTTAAACCCAAAAAAAAAAAAAAACAAATATAGACTTTGAACTAAAAAAAAAACAGCAAGAAGCAAATGAAATAGCAAAAACGAAAAAGTTAATAAAAGAACAATTGAAGTAAATTTTATTTAAAAGATCATAATGACTTTATTAAACAAATTTTTGAGAAAAGAAAAATTAACCCATTTTTGCTAGATTTAATAAAACTTTTTAAAGCTTAAAAAAGCAACATGGTGCTGAAAAATATGTAGTTTAAAAATATATATTTGTTGTAAAAAAACCTATATTAATCAATGAAATTTTATATCTTTTTAAAAACTAATAGAAAGAAACATGTTCTGCAACATGTTGCTAAGCAAATATTTTAAAATATATATTTAGAACAATATTTGTTTTAAATTGGCAATTTGGTAAAATATTTTTGTTTTTAATAATTTGTTTACATATATAAACAATTTGCAGTCAACATGTTGCTAAGCAAATCTGTTTGCTAAAAATGTTTATAATTGTTTGAAATATCATTCAAGAAATCAATTTAAATATATCAATGAAACTAGTAGCAGTTTTTATTTATATTCTAAGGAAAAAGGTCATAGTTGAACTTTTCCGCTCGAACCCTTCATTTTGTCAATATAACAAAGCAACATGTTGCTATAAATTTTTATACAAAATTTTAATTTTTTAACTTTAAACCAGTATTTAATTAATTACAAATGTTAAGAAATATTAAAATATTTTTAATTAAATATTTCTGAAAATATGTTGCCGAAGTTTTTATTTAGTAATAAAAGTATTTATGTGAAAACATAATATTTTTTAAAGTTTTACATATAACACGAAAAGTTAGACTAAAATAAGTAACAAAACTTACTAGCAACATGTTGCAGTAACATATTATATTAAATTGCAAATTAGTTTAAAAAATAAAATATATTAAACAAATTTTTCATTAACCCATTAATGGGTTAACTCATAACCAAATTCAATTCATACATATGTACAAAACTAAAATAAAAATAATTTTGTACACGTAATAATGTGCAGGTGGAAAGTTTTATCATTATTTATTTATTTTTTATATTTCTGCAAATATTTTTCATTATTTTCACGTAGTTTTAGTTTATTTGTTTCTTTATTTTATTTTTTATTTATTTTTTCTTTTTTTTTTCTTGCGTACAAAGTACACATGTGGTGTGCTGGCATTTATTTATTTTTAACCCAAAATAAATGATAAAAATGGCAAAATAACAAAACCTCAATAGACGACACTAAATGAAACCTTAAAAAATTAATACATTTATAAAAATAGAGATCATTTTGATAATTCGTAATATGATAAACAAATTCTTTAAATTTAGAAATGTTTATTTAAATAAAACTATAACGAAATAAAAAAAAAAAGACAAAAACTGATAGCATGAAAAGAATTTATCAAAATATAATTCATAAATTATAGTTATTAAATAGCTATCAAAAATGATAAATGATAATAAGTAATTAATTATAAAACATTTTTAAGGAAAGGAATTGATTAAAATTTACTATAACCAATTAAAAAAACATCTAGCAACATGTTGCTAAGTTCCTAACAGTTTTCATGATTCCTCATCAATGACTAAACATATTTTTTTTTATATTTTTATGTATAAATTAATTGATACAATGATCACACTTTTTTAACGTGTACTCTAAAAAGAAGAAGCCGCTCTATTATCGCTTAGTCTCATGTTTTATATGAATGATGATCTTGAAATGTGTCCATGGAAATCAAGTCAAAAATCACATTAATTGTAGCATAAGTCTTAATCATCTACAAAGTTGTTTTTGTTTATAATAAAATTGTCCTAAAATTCCATAAGCACTTCGGACATTTTTTTTATTATAATCTTTAAAAGAAATATTGACAGCTGCTTAACCTTTTTGACCTTAACTTCCCTTTTAATCTACAGCAATTCAAAGATTGAAAAAAATATGTATAAAGATTTTTTTTTTATTTTAACAGCTGACTAATTATTTTTCTTTTAGGTCTATAACAAATTTGTTGCGTTTGATTAAAAATTATTTGTTGTTTTGTTTTTTTTTTTTTTTTTTAATTAATAAATAAAATTAATGTGTATGTTGCTTTAAATGTTTCTAAACTCTTATCATTAGAGACAAACAAATTAAGTACAAAGTCTTATTTATTTTTTATTATTAATTATTGGGGTTTTGTTTTATTTTGTTGTTTTAATAAATACAACAAAACTCTATTGAGATATGACTAGAATTGGTATGATTTCATTTGTTATTTAGAATGGGAACAAAATAAAAACAAAAACAAAAACCTTTTTCTTGGGGTTTGATATTACGCCACAAATAGAAAATAAATAAAAAAAATTAATAAATATATATTTCCGTTTGATAAATGAATAACAGAATTTAAATAAAAAACAAGAACACAGAAATTAAATGGATAAATTTATATTCAAAGCAATATGTTGCAAGAAAAGCTAAATGAAATAATTAATATGATAATTAGTATTAAGATTTTTTTCAAAGAATTTATTATTGCATTTTATATAAAATTGCTTTCCAAATGTAAGCTTTTGCAATATGTTGCTATAAATAAATGATAAAATCATATGACACAAATATTTTGTTTTGCATTAAGTACCATTTATTTCTTTAGCAACATGTTGCTCCAAATGAATATTTAAACATTGTAACAAAATCCTTTTTATTCAATTATAATTTGATTATAATAATTGTATACGGTTGCTAGCAACAAAAACATTACAATTTAATTATCTTATAAAAAAAAAGAATGTTGAAATTTTTATTATTTGTTTTTTTTATGCAACATGTTTTTATAAATTAAAATAATAATTTTTATAAAAAATAAAATGACAATATAAGCAACAAAATTGCAGTTAATATAAAACTATCTTTCAAGTGTTATATTTCTCAACGTGTTGCTGTAACTAAAAGACAAAAAACTGTATAAAAATATTTTCCTATTCACAGAAAAAATTATTACCGTCTTTTTTCCAATTAACACAATTGTTTAAATTTTTATCAAAATNNTGATTGAATGAATTATTTTCATATATTTTTGTTAATTGGTGACTTTTTTCTGTGTTCTATAATAAATTTCAAAATTCTTATTACAATAATATTGCCCATCTTCTTATATTGCTCTAAATAAATTAAAAAAGTCCTTTTTATTATTAAATACATTACAGTAATATTCATAAAAAGTAACAATAATTAATATTTATTTATATTATTTTTTTTAATTATATTTAAAACTTTATTAAATTAAAATAAAGATTTTGCTTTTTTCTCTTCCTATCTTTGAAATAATTTTCGAAATTTCGGCAATACATTGCATTTTAATTAAATTTAACATTCAATGACATATTTAGAATTGTTTTCTACATTTTTTTCTTTTCATTTTTTTTTTTTTTTTAATGACCCAATTTCTTATTTCCGCTGCAAAACAAACATAAAGAAAACCAAAGTACTTCAGACAAAATTTTAGGAATTTCCTCATTTACTACTGACCTAATTTCAATAAAGTAGTAAATGCTCCAAGACACACACTTTATTTAATAGAATTCCTAAGAAATAACAATTCATCAGCAACATAACAACAACGAGTAAACAATTCTGCTTGACAACAAGCTCACACAAAGTAAAACCTTTTTATAAAATTATCTAACAAAAAAATGAAATGAAATACTAAGAAATACAGCCTGCAAATAATTTAGTTGGAAAAAAAATCATACAAAAATAAAAAAAACCCTGGCACACACACACACACACACATAAAAAGTTTCCTATTTAATAAAGGAAGCTAAAGCAGACTTAGTCATTTATAGTGGTTTAAGAAGTAGGTAGACCCTTTTTTATTTAAGAACGCACATCAAACTTTCCAAAAAAAAAAAACAAAACCAAACTCAGACCTACACACATCAAATTCAAATGAGACCAACTGATGTTGATAGAATGATGATTTAAAGGAAGTTTTATTAACAAAAAAAAAAAAAAATAAAATAAAAAAGGAGGAGGATAACATATTAACGTTTCATATCAAAATTGAAATAAAGTAGGACACACATCCACGCAACAGCAACATATAATAAGAAATAATATTTCGTATCAGAAAAAAACGTTTTTTTTTTAACATACTTTGTAAACATACAACAACGATACTTTTATAAGAAACTGATATGTGTATCTGACCCGTGTATTTATACCTCAATCAAATCTTTGTTAAAATGGTATTAAAACTAGGTCATAGCGTATATCCAAAAAATTATCATACATAGGATGTGTGAGAATGTATGTGTTATGTAAAATTCTTTTGAGAGAGTATATACATTTAGTCTTAAATTTAATTTAAGGACATGTCTGCTTCTAAGGTAGGTAGTAAGAAATCAAAAAAAAAAAACATGCGTGCTTAACATTATAAAATTATATAAAGTCCTGGTTGCAAGATTTGTTGACATCAAATATAAATTTTAAAAATTATATAAATTTGGTGTAAAAATTAATCAAAATATAATAAAGTCAATTTTATAAACATTTTTTAATATTTATATTTTGTGCAACATGTTGTTTATGTATATATGACAAATTTAGATAAATATTTGTTTATATATTTTCATATTAAAAAACGAAAATCAAGAGTAGTTTATAATATTTATACATTTAATTAAAAACGTTTATGTTAAGAGATTAATTGTTTTTAACAACATATTGATAGAATTTTTATTCGATTGTTATTATTATTTTTATTATTATTATTATTATTATTATTATTATTATTATTATTATTACTATTATTATTATGGCTTAAACGAACTTATTATATTTATCATAAATTTATTAATATTGAAGTACTTAAATGCGATTTATTTTCAAAACATTTTTTTCCATTTTTCATCATCATTTGTTCGTAAACGAATAACTATTATAATTAAAATTAAATTAAAATTTAAAATATTTAAAATTTAACAAACAAATCAATATTAATTACTTTATTTTTTAATGGAAAATTATTATTTTTTAGAACTTTAATTTATTTCTTATTCAAAAAACAATTTCAAAGTCACATTAAAATTCTATGAATTAAACAATACTTGTAGATTTTATTAACTACAATAAATTCAATATAATTTATGTGTTTAGCAACATGATGCTAGACCAAAAAAAAAGCACTTAAATAAATAATACAGATACAATTTAAACTATTAAAAAAAAATTACAAAAAAGTAGTAGTATTAACTAATTCATTTATAAAATGACAAACAAATTTTTTTTTTTTTTTTTTCGATTTTTTTTTTTTTTTTTTTTTTTTTTTTTTTTTTTTTTTTTTTTTTGTATAATATTTGTATTGTTGTTTTTGGTCTCTGTACAAAGTATGTCTAGACTTTATAGACTCAATTAAAAATAACAACAAAAAAGCCACACACCACAATAAAAAAAAAATTGATTCAACGTATTGTTTAAAATTACCAACAATTTCAATAAAACAAAATATGAGAGCATGTAATTGTGATAGGAGAATAAGAGAGCAAGAGTATAAATGATAATAGATGAAGAGGTTCAAAGACATCAATAGAGGTAAAAAGGGAGAGGAAAAGATAGTGTCACAACCAATAAACTAAACTCTTATCATAGAGAAATGAACAAACGTCAGTTTTGTTTCGGTTTTTTATTTTGTTTTTATTTTATTATTTGTTCATTTCATCAGAAAAATATTATTAAATAAAATACAACGAAAAAACCCCAGTCTATGATAAAAACAGTTTCCCTTTCATTTTTTTCTCATTTAGCTTAGTAGATTAATTAACACTAAATAAACCGTTAGGATTAATGATACAAAATATTGAAAAAGGGAAAAAAAAAAAAAAATAAGTTTACAAAATGCTATTAAACTTTCAGCAACATGTTGCTAAACGAAAATATTGACAATTATTAAATAATTTATAAAGTTTACGATAAAATCTTTCATATTTCACTTAACAAAATGTTTTCAAATATTAATATTTTAAAAGAAACTTCCTGTGGTTAAGATTTTTAAAATAATTTGAATTTTATTATAACGATCCTTAGATGTTAAACTAAATTTATTTATTTACAGTAATTATAGTTTTTTATCTTCCGGTTTTCTATACATTGTATCCTCTTTAGTTTACATATAATGCAACATTGTTGCTTAACCAATAAAAACAAAAGCGACATTATTACTATATATCCCACATTAAACACAATAAATTATAAATTTTTAACAGAAGCTTTTGTGTTTTATTAACATACATTTCAAAATCTTCATGCAAAAAAATTAAAACCAACAAAAAGCAACAAAAAAACTGTGTTTGTATGTCTTCAACGCAAAAGACTTTTAAGAATATTTTATTACGTTAAACCGAAAAGGAACATCAAACAAATACACACAATATTATTTATTTTTCTTTGATGTTTTGCCGTCTTTTGTAATTTTATACAACCATAAATAAAAAATAAATAAAAACTATTAAAACAAACAAAAAATGCAAAGCAAGTACAACAAAATGAAGCAAACAACACCAAAAAAAAAGCATATTGAGAAATAAAACAAAAACCCGTCCCAGTTTTTTGCAGTATTTGCAATAAATTAATGAATACAGACATACATCAAAAAGATACATTTACATAGATATATATTTATATACAAAAGTAAATTTATATACATTCATACGTAAGTAAATATAAATTTGTTTGTAATATTTAATTGCATTTTGTTGATTGATATTTTTGTTTTTATTATTGTTTTGTTTTTTCTGTCTGGAAATCTAAAATTTCAATAAACAAATTTGTTTTTTACATACACTTCTGCTAAAAAAAAACACACACACACATACACACACAAGAACAATAATTGCAGAATGTTGCAACACAATGAAATAAATATTATTAATTATTTATTATTTTTATAATTTATAATTTGATTAATTTTAGACAATATATTGAAAAACATTGAATTTGACAACAATGTTTCTAAATATTTAAAATTTTTCTACAACTAAAGGTTATAGAAACATTGTTTTTACTTTAGCAAAAATGTTGATAAACATTTCCTTTATATACATAATATTTAATAATAAATGGATTTAAATAGAAATAAGTTCTAAAACAGCCAGTTTGGCAGAAAAAAATTTTACGCTTCTTATATCTGCCAATGCATGAAATTTTAGAATTAAATTTTAGAATTATACTTAAGCCATTTCACAGTTAAACTTTGACATGTTAGCTTTATAATATAGCAACATTTGTTTCTAAACATATATATAATGCGGATCTCAAAATCTTTGTATGTGTAACCCTTTTTCTTGTATTCCCCTGATCTTTTAAAGTTTTCGTCATATATATTTTTTTTTTTGTTATTGCCACGAAACTACTCATGAGTTAGTTTAGCATTTTTTTAAAAGCAAACAAACAAAAAAAATCGTTTAATTTATATTTTTTTCTTAATGGAAAGAAATAGAGAAAGAAAGAGACAAAATTATGTAAACAAAAAACTGAAATAACAATAATAAAACTTCTTTTGCTTTTTTAATGTGTTGCAATATATAAAGTAACAAAATGACGCCACAAAACAAACCAGGTCAATGAGTCATTGACCATTTTTTAGCATAAAGGAATTTTAGAAAAAAATGAGAATAACAACAATAATGGATAAATAACAACAATAGCTAAAAGACAAGCCAATATTAGAAGCATTTAAATTGCTTAAAAATATTTTTTTCTTAATGTTTATAAACATTTTTATATATAATATTAGATAAGATATTAGTACAAAGAATTAAAAAGAAAATTAAATAAATTTATTAATCACAATTTTAAAATGATTTTAATAATTAATTAAATTACTTATAATTAAATAAATTATTCAAAATCGAAGTTTTCCAACAAATTGAATTTTCATTTTATATAGAAAATAAAATTTATTAAATTATTTTATTAATTGAAATACAACTTATGAGCTTTTTTGTTTTTAATTTTAGTAATCAATTTATTATTAATTTTTTTTACATTTAAATAATTTATTGACAATTTTTATTGGTTTAGTTTTTATCTTTGGTAAATCATTTAAAGGACCATAAATTTCAATTTAAATCCTTTATTTTTTCTTAAATTTGTTTTTCTAAATTCTATTTAAATTTCCTTTTAAAAAATAAATATTTCGTTATTCTAGTTCTTTATGACTCTTAAGAGAACAGAGAAAAAAATCCATATTGCACTGCGCATATGCATTTTTTTAAATTTATTTGTTTTGTGGCAACTAGCAACAGCAGCAAAAATAAAAAAACTAAAAAAAAACAACAACTAAAAAGCATAAAGAAAAGTATATCCCAAGAAAAGCCACAAAAATCATATAAAGAAAACAGAATGCACAAAAAAAAATAAATAAATAAATAAAAACTGCAAAAGAAAATTGTAAACAAGAAACTAAAAGGTGGTTGTTGTCGAAATGCTGCTACAAACTTATAGCAACATATTGCTGAACTAGTCATAGTTACAGTATGTCTGTCCGTCCATCTGTCCTTCCATCAGTCATTTAGTTAGTCACACAGACACCCAGTTATCGCTACATGTAGTCAATGTAGAAACGTTTGCCAGCCATTTAGACGTTAAATAAATGAATTTGTATGTGTAAGTGAGTGACTGAGTGAATGGCGTTGTATAAGTACACATTGTATACTTATAACAGAAAGTGTAGGGGGAAGAGAGGTCTTGAAAAATTGTTTCACAATTCTTTTTTTTTTTTTTTGCACTTTTTTTTACATTCCGATTAAGTGTGACGTTGTGTCTAGCCAAATGCAAATGCTGATTAAATACATTCGTCTAAAGTAAAAAAAAAAAAAATAAAAAAAAAATGTATTGCAAAATTAAAACAGAAAAACAACAAAAATATTTTAAATACAAACAAAAACAAAAAATAATACGAAAATGTTGTAATTAAAGGTCATCGCCATATCATACCACCACATTAAATTACTTATATATACATATATGTATGTATGTATGCATGTATGAAAGTATGAATGTATTTCATCTGTACTTTTGCTTGTTTGTCTAACTGTGATTACATTGTAAATTGTGTTCTTTTTGCTATAAGTACCAAAGACTAGACATTTTAGTTTTTTTTTTCAACTTACAATAGTTTCACATTGTTTCAAATAGATAAGAGAAACGGAAGAAATACAGGTCTAAAAACAAGTAAAATATAAAACAATAATTAAGACATAATAGTTTAAATTAAAAAACTAATTAAATTCTTATGAAATTTTAGCACATTGTTTTAAAAATCATTAATCATTTGGGATTAAAAGGTAATTTTAAAGAAATTTTTAAAATAATAAATAATAAATTTTACATTTTTATTAGAAAAATGCCTAAGAATTCAAAGGAAAATAAAATATACTATTATAAAAAAATTAAAAATAATTACCTTAAATGCTTTTATTTAAAAACAAAAATTAGTAATATTCGACGAAAGTAATATTGTTCCAGAAGAATTTTATAAAAATCTTGAAAATTCTAAAAATATCATATATATTTTCGAAAATATATTTAATGTTCAAAATGTTTTCTTTTTTTTATTTCAAAAAGACCCAGCAAAAAAGAACATCCAAAGAAGTCAATAAGACCCTGAACATGCGATCCAGAAGTAGTGCAAATTCGGATCATATCCAATGAATTTGACATAGACTTGTCATGGGAAGATGTTCTCTTTTTTGATACCTATTCAATGAATAGGAAGTTATGTCAACGATGTAATGAAAAACTGATTCTTTGGATTTTTCTTTTTATCTCTGCAGGGAAAT
>MINK01187687.1:27774-48138 GCA_001735545.1 Phormia regina
AAATATGTATTACATAAGGTTTTTTTTTTTTTTTTTTGAATTTTGTTATGTAAAGAAATTTATATAGAAATTTACAAACAAATGAAATTCATTCATTCATTGAAAGATAAATAGACAGTTTTAGAATGAGAAAGAGAAACAGTTTTTTTCTGACAGACAGATAAATACTTTGAGATGTGAATTTTATAAAGAGGTCTAAAAGTTATTTTATGGCAAAAATTCCCTTACTAAGGCAAACACAAAATATATATAAATTTAGTTTCTTGTTTTTGTTGTTGCTGTTTTTTTTATACTTACACCCAGTTACAGCCAGACATAATATACACACCCAAGAGTTTTAAGTATAAAATTTTTTTTTATTATATAATACTTTCAAAACTCACAGCCTAAAAGCAGACAGTAAATATATATACATGTGTATATATATGTAAGTGCATGCGTGTTTGTGTTAATTCAACAACAACTAAAGTCAATAAAAAAATGTATAAAATAAAATAAATTTGAGTATGTCTGCCTACGTTGGGTGTAAATATATATTCGTATATGGAAGTGTTTTTTGTGTTTGTTTTTAACTTCAAGGACTTTTGTTTCCTTATACATACAATTACATACAAGCACTCAGGAAACTGTAAACCAGACAGACAGTTTTATAAATGTCTGCCTTATATACTTTTTTGTAACACACAATTTATATACACAAATATTTTTAGGGATATATAATAGAAATTGTTATTGTTGTAGTTATACATAACTATGTATAAGGAATACATATACACTTTTACATATAAATTTGTATTTGTTATTATAAATGTTTGTTAGTCTAACGGCATTTTTTTGTTACTTGATTGTTTGTACCATTTGTTGCTGAGCGGTTAGAGTTTTTCGTAGTCCGTTTTTGTGGCACGTTTTATGTTTTTTTTTTCTGTTTAAGATTTTGTTTTTGTTGCAAAAATGTTATTTAACTTTAGGTTTTTTATCGTATTTTTGGCAATCGACGTCAGCAAATTGTGCTAACAATTGTTGGATAATGCAGACAGTTGTATGTATAAATGGTTTTATTTAAAATAAAATATTAGCATTGAACGATTAAAAGTAGTAGGTGTTAAAAAGGAAAACAAAAAAAAAATTAAGGAAATATTGGACTTTTTAATTTAAAGTAAAAAAACATTGTAGCTAAATAATTTAAGACCAAATACATATATTTTTAATAAAAAACTGTATATTCCTAAAAAAAATGAAAATAATTATAAAAAAATATGTTTAGCATCATGTTTATAAAGTAAAAAAAATATATAAAACCTTGATAAATCTTGTTATGTTTATTAAAGCAAATGCTGCATATCAATATGTTGCTGATAATATTTTTTATAAACAATTTTATTAAATTGGCAATATGTTGCTTTTAAAAAGTTTAAAATAATTAAAAAAGAAAAATAAAATTTTAAGATTTTTATGTTTAGAGGGGTGCAATTGTTTCTGGCAACAATATTTAAAAAAAATGTTGTCTAATGTACAATTAAAAATAAACATCAGAAACATTGTTTCTGAACAACATCATAGAAATTGCAACACTTCTAGTAGATGCGTTCTTTAAAATATTTATTTAAATTTGAGAAACATGCTTAGCACTGACAAATTAATTTTTAAAAATATATTTAAAATTTTATTTACTTACATAAATTCTTAAAAGCTTTAATGTATCGTTTTTCTGTAACTTCTCGACTTCATAGTATTTGTTCAACGGTTATTTGTCTGTCTGTGTTTCTTAATAATATTTCGATATAATTGAAGACAATTGTCTATATCAGTCTTACAATTTAGTCCTTTATCTATGGGAATATTATTAATATGTTTCTGTAATTCCTCTCATCCTGCAAAATTCTCACCTTCCCGAAGTTTGGCCTATGACCACTCACTCACAACTGTGATCTTATATTTATTTAAAATGAAATTGAAATTATTCTTTCACGATTTCCTAAGAATTTTGTTTAGAAACGTGTTTTTGTCAATATTGTCAATTATTGAATAATTTTATTCAATTTAAATCTTTATGTATGTATCCTTATTAATGTTAAAAAAAAATATGTTGTTGGAATATATTGCGAATACATTTTTTATGAATCTTTTTTGAACTGAGTTAAATCATGAAAAATAAGTAAGTAGTGACTGTTTTCATGAGTTTCAATTTATATTTAGCAACATGTTGCAGGCAACATTATTTGCAAAAAAATAATAAAAGATTTCAATAAAATGATTTTTGGAAAGACCACATTAAAAAAATAACTACAAAGATAACAAATATATTATTTTGTTTATTTGTAGGCCACATTTTTTGATAATAAGTTATGACCGACCGACCGATCGTCTGTCTGTCTATAACCATAACAACGTTTACAATACAAAAAATGGCAGAGAACATTGCATGTAGTACCATTTAAACATAACCAAAAATAAAACAACAATATAAACGTATTTTGTTGTGGTATTTTGGCTAAATGCCAACTGAGGCAACTGCACTCTTCATTTTCCATTTTTTTTCTTCGGCATTTGTTGTTTATGTTGCTAACAATACACGAGATATTGTTAGAATGAACACAAAACAAAATTTAAAAAAAAACTCGTGTATTTATGTACTTTAAAGCAAAAAAAATATATAAATGTAAGCAAAAAATGTCTCATAGAACAAAAAAACTAAAAATGAAAATGAAAAACAAAAATCGCGAAATATAAAATAAATGTTGAAAATTACCATAGACTCATGTCAGACGCAAAGTCTCAAAATGAAATAAAAAAAAAAAACAACAACAAAATCATAAACAGCAGCCAAAACAACAACTATAGAAAAATACATACGTAAACTAAAAACTTAAACATATTTTTAGAATTATTTTTTTTTTTAAGAAAATAATTTAATAGAAAAAAAGTTTTTTTTTTCTTGTATTCGGTATTAAAATAAAATGAAATAAATATTTTATTTTTGATAAAAATATGTATAATAATTTTTAGTTATGTTTATCATGATATAGCAACATTGTTGTTTAACAAATATGAAAAAATCTATTATTGTATTTTCAAAATCTCTAGAGCATGACGTCAAAGTCGTTGTCACCAGGTAAAATAAAACTAATGGTCGATTGTTAGACTTATGTGTTATTGTAAATGTTGCCAACATTATATTAATGAGCCACAAAAAGAAAGAAAACATGAAAACAAAATACCAGAAATTAAATATATTTAAAAGTTTAAAAGAGATAGAGAAAAGAAAAATCATTATTAAACTTAATATTTTAATTATTTAAAGATTTAGCAAACTTTGTTGCATTAATCTTAATTAGCAACAAATTAATTTTATTATAATGACAGATACTAGCGATAATATTTCCTAAACACTATTTAATAATATAGTGTTTAATGTTTTTTTATCGATATTTTTAATATTTATTAAAAAAATATGCATTTTTAAATAATTTTTTTGGCTCTAGCTAATATTAATAGAAACAAATAACAGATTGTCAACATGTTGCTAGCCTTGGAATAAATGTTTATTGTT
Organism: Phormia regina; assembly: GCA_001735545.1. NCBI lineage: Eukaryota > Metazoa > Arthropoda > Insecta > Diptera > Calliphoridae > Phormia > Phormia regina. The sequence continues at coordinate 31,325 of MINK01187687.1, forward strand.
ACTTTTCCATAAAAAAAATGAATTAAAAAAATAAAAATTAAACAGCAATAACAAATTAATTGCATTGGATATAGCGAATTCACAATTTTCTAGAATTTCGATCTAGCAACATGTTGCTGACAATATATGCAATAATATGAATTATTTACGAAACATATGTTTTCTTCTTAATCATATAATTTGTAATAAATTTCAGTTAGTAACATGTTGTCAGTAATATTTAGATTCCTCTCAAGACAAAAATCATTTAAATTACAAATCTGTGGGTATTATTTTTATTAATTTCATAAGTTATCAATATGTTGCATACAATATACATCTTAAATAAACATATTCAATATTTTAAAAAGATATAAATCATTAATAAGATGTTGATGTTTTTTTTTTTAATTTTTCTAATTAATTTTATATTCCTAATAGTACTCTGTTCAATTAAAGTAAAATTCTAAAACATTTCTTACTATTATTTTTGTTGCCTTAAATATTTTAAAAACATAAATAATTAGAAATAATTATTATATTCTTTAAACATAAACATTTTGTAAACTATTTTATATAAACACATATTGCTAAGATCCTTTAAATGATATTCTAAGATATTTTTATTATATTATTTTTTAATTTTCTTATTTAGCAACATATTGAATATAATTGATCCCAAAAAATATTCAATTTCTTTAAATACAAATTTCCTTACTTTGGAATAAGTTGCAGATAATATTAACCTTAAATAAATGTAATCAACACCAATGGTGTAGAAAATGTTTATTAAAAAATGTCAATTTATTTAAATATTAATATTCTTATAATAAATTATCCTTAAATAACTATTTTCGAACATATGCCAAAAGTTTACATTATATTTTGTTTTATTTAAATTGATCTTCATTTCTATTTCTTAGTTGCACTTTTATTTGCAACATGTAGCTAATACATCCTGTAAAAGTAAAAAAATTATTAATTTATTTTTAGAATATAAAATATAAATTTCATATTTATTTTTTCCTGTATCTTTAGATAAAACAAATATAATTCAAATTATTGATTTCTTTAGCAACATGTTGCCAAGATGAAAAATTATTGTTTTAGTTAAATTGTTTTTAATCTTGGTTTATTTAAATAAAATTGTTTATTAAAAAAATGTAATTATGAGAAACGTGTTTCTTAAAAGATTATGGAAATATATATAAATTTATTTGTTATATTTTCTTTTGTTTTTATAAACTTATTCAAACATTTTAAAGCTTAAAATTATACAAATTCTGTAAGAAACACTTTTTTCGGTAACATTTTTTTTTTTTTTTTAATAAATTAAATTTAGATTTTTCTTTTTAAACTTTATAAACAAATTTATGTAAACTTGAACTATAATAGACAATATTCCACATTTTTTTTCAGTCTCTTTTATTTATAACACTTATAATATTAATTTGCATTTTTGCTGATCATTAATTTTGAAATTATAATTAATGTTTTGCCAAAATTTATGAATAATTAATTAAAAAATGTTTTTGTTAGTTGCTCACGGAATATTAAATATTAATAATTTAGATAATATTTTGTCTGGCTTTTAGACTTGAAGGCATTTTGTAATAAAATTTAAAATCACATAATTTGCTTAAAACTGGATAATAATTCACATACAACAATAACTAATAAAAATATTAAAATCAACATTTAGAAAGTCAGTTATCACAAAAAAAAAAAAAAAAAAAACTTTTAAATTTTTTAAAATATAAAATATAAATAAAACACTAAGACACTAAGGCAAATTATATAAAGGTTACTTTTTTTGTAAAAAAATATAAATATAAAAGAAGTAGCCTTTGTATAATTTGCCTTAGTGTTTTATTAAAATTTCACTTTTTAATTTTATTATGTAGAAGCTTTAAACTTTTATGTTGCCATAAAATATCAATTTTAAATTTATATATTTTCATAAAGAATTTTTATATTTGTCTAGTCTGCTTGTTTGTCTGTGTGTTTGTCTATCTGTCTGTCTGTCTTTGTTAGCTTGTCTTAATGGATCCTGTGAAATAAATGCGCTCATAAATATTTATATTAATTGGTTTATAGAAAAGTATTTATTATAAAGCATAAGCACTTATAACAAAAGATTTACTTAAATACTTATGTAAACATTTATTAGGTTAATAAAAAAATAATAAGTTAAACATAATGGTGTTCAGTTTCAAAGTCATTATATAAGAGACAATTTTTTTTCTTAATTTATTAAATAACAAAATATTTATTAAAACTTTTTTAATTTATTTTATTAAAGTAAATATTTATGGAAAAAAATACAATTTTACTTTTTTACTCCACCTTTTATTAAATTTATTTAAATCCTTATATTAATTAAGTTTCTTTATTTTTATTTATATTTTTAGATGCTATCGGTACAGACAGCCGGCTGCGCGGGAATGGAGCGGCTTGGCGTTCCAACCCGCACCTCTTTAAATACACCGCCCGATGATAGGTGAATTGATATAAAGATTTTCATTTATTTTCTTAAAATTATAATAAAAATATTTTTAATCTTTTCTAAAACAAAAACAGGGGTCAATATATTTGTAGAATGCGTTTAGATGCAGCAAGAGAACTTTTAGCAGTACGTAGCGAAACTGTGATTCGTGGCAGTAGCAGCACTAGTAGTAGTAGTAACACTAATAATACTATTACTAGTAAAAACAATAGCAATATAAGTAACAATCAACTACAACAACAGCAACAACAAAATCATCACACAAATAAAATACATTCCCACCATCAGCAACAACATAATCAACAACAGCATCATCATCAACAGCAGCAGCAGCAGCAACAACAACAACATCATCACAACTACAGTTTAAATAATTATCAACGTATGACGACAACACCCAATAATAGTAGTAGCAGTAGCAGTAGTTGTAATAGTGGCAATCATAGTATTAGCAGCAGTGGTAGCAGCAGCCTCAACAATAATAACGCTAACCATAGCTTAGCCGGCCAACAGCAACAACAACAACATCAGCAGCAACATAATAACAACAGTTTTTCCTCAATGACCAATAACAGTGATGTTAGTAGTAGCTTAAGCAGCAGTAGTTCCGGGAATAGTGTGGCTCGTGGTGGCATAGAAGCTACCACCTTAAAATATGGCAATACCGGTAGTGGGAGTGGTGGAGGAAGTAGTGGTAATAGCAGTTCTTGTGGTTCTTGTAGTTTGGCTTGTTCTGTTAGTTCTCATAGTCATGATCATCACCAGCACTATCAATATCAACCACAACAGCAACAAACTTTATGTTGTCCCCATCATGTACCACTGCCTGATAGTGAATGGACTCCCTCGGAACGTTATATTAGTGCCCCCTTAAGAACTAGTTATCAGGTATATTATTATCTGGATTATTTTATGTTACAAATTTTAATAATTCATTTCTCTTTTGAAATTTTCTAGCAATCGGAAATAACACGCTCCTATATCAAACCGCCACCCAATAAAACAATTAAAGATGTTCCAGATCATTCCTTGGCCACTGGTCTTTATTTGGCCAGCAATTATTCGTCTAGCACTAGCAGTAGTTCGTCTAGTTTACATCATCAACATCACCACCACCAGCAGCAGCAACAACAACAACCAAAATCAAAACCTAATGTGATAACAAAATTCTTTTATCGTAAAAGTTCCCCAAAATCTCCAAATAATCTTATGTCGGGTTCTTCGTCTTCAGTATCATCATCGTCATCGTTAGCCTCAACACTATCATCATCATCGGGTTCTTCATTATGTTCTTCACTCTCAACTGCCTCCAATTCGTCAACGTCTTTATCGTCCGGTTTGGCTTCAGCACCATCATCAGGCTCTTCATTAGCTTTAGGAAGTAATACGTCCCTATTGTCCAATACAAATTCAGCCTCCTCGGTAACATCACTAACAACGGTACCACTTAATACACTACCCATATCAACGGCCTCAACGCTAAAGACTACATTGTGTAATTATGGTCCAACACAACAATTGCAACAACAACAACACTCAAACTCAGGGACATCAAGCAATAATATAACAACTGGTTTAGTACCCAGTACTCAGTTATTAACAACAATTGGGGTATCATCCTCAACAGCAAACACAACATTCCCACAACAAACTTCACAACAACACCATATGGAACGTATACCAACACCACCTTTATCGGTGACTGTACCCATAGCCTCATCATATCACCAGCAACATCAACAGAAACATCAACTTCACCATCAACAATTACTATTGGATAGTTTAGTGGGTGATAGTTCAATTTCTGCTTCCAGTACTCTTCAAACACTTAAGAGTAGTTCTTGCAGTCCAACACTAGCTGCTGTCTCAACGGCCGTCTGTTCTAAAGATGAACTCGTCCATATGGAATGTCAATCGGGCAATATAACACGTAATAATAGTAATACAAGTATGAAAAGTTTATCGGCAACATCAACGTGTAATTGTCAAAATAGTAATTGTAAGCATTGCAATACGTAGTAAAGAGAAAGTAATTTTGTTAATGAAAAGAGATGAAATTTTTAAAAAATGAGAGTTTTGGAAGTTAACAATGAGAGAGTTGGGAAAGAAAAGAGTTCAAGATATTTCCATAAATATTTTTGCCACATGTTGTAATCTAATTCTCAAGATACCTCAAGCGACATTTTATTTTTATTTAGAGTTGTGTTTAAATGTGGCCCATGAAGAAAAACAAATGAAAATTAACGAAAATGTTGATTAACGTTAAGAAAATGTACAAACACTTTTCCAGTCTTTTTTGTTTGTATGAAAGAAATAATCAAGAAAAAAGCAACATTTTTGTTTTTGTGTTTTCAATAGTTTTATTACATTACAAAAAATTTCATGTAACAACATGTTGCTAGACTTGATCACTTAAATAATTTATAATTATCCTTTTCTAAAGCTTGACAACATTTTTAATTATTTTTTTATAATTTACAAAATACATAATTCTTTAATATGTTGCCAGCAACATTTAGCTGATTACAATTTTAAAAGCAATTTATAAAATTATTAATATATTCTTTATTCGATCCCAAAAACATAAAATGATGCCAGAAAATTTTCAGACAGAGGCTTAGTCAGTTTTACATTTAATATTAAAATGAAAAAATCATGGTTATCTAAAACACTTCTTAGCAACATGTTGCAGAAGTTTAAAGTCATATTACAAAAGTATTAGTTACTTAGACAATTTACAACATATAGCTAAACATATTTTCTAGAATTAATAGCATAATTATGTATTTTATTAACAAAAATATCATTGTTGCTGATGCCATCAACATGTTGCTTAATACTTTCTTTCAATTAAGTGAACAAAAATTTAGTTGAAAATATTATTTTAAATTAATAAATATTTAAAAAATTTGACAACATATAACTATCTTCCTTTAAAAATAAAATGTTGCCCGCAACATGTGCTAAATATAATTTCTAGAATTAATAATAAAATTATGTAAATTTCTAGAAAATTAAAGTCTTCCAATTAAATCTTATTAACATTAAAATTTGTAGTGTTTTTACTGCATTCCTTTAAACTCTCTTTAAACCAAAAACAAATTCTCAAAAAAAAAAAAATCTTAAAAAAAGTCTAAATGTAATTGAAAACTATTAAAACCACAAAAATTGGATCACATTAAAAAAAATTTTTAAGTGAATCCTTAGACTGCAAAACACATTTGATGCCTACAATTACTATTAAAATATGTTGCTGCATTTTTGATGCTAAATACTAAGTGTCCACTTTAACTTTAAATAAAAAAAAATAATAAAACAAATAAAATAAATATATATATAAACAAAATAACAAAAACAAAATACACATCATCATTTCCATTTGTAACTAATGTCGCTATATTAAACAAAACAAAAATAATATAAAAATAATAATTAAATACTTATAATGCTTTATATAAATATGATTTAATTACAATATTATTTTTAAAGAAATAAATTACCACAAAAATTAACAAACAGAAAAAAAAAATAATATTAATTATAATAATAGTTAAAAAGCGCTTCAAAGACACTCAAACACAAAACAGAATATTTCAAAAATAAACTAAAATAACATTGCCACCCTTTTTAAACAGTTTTTTTTAATTTAGCGATTATTTTTAAAGCAGAAGATTTTTTTTATAAATTTTAATCATAAAAAAAATCTGGGTAATTGTGTTCAAAATTTATTTATAAAAATAATTTTGTTTTTTTTTTTATTAATTTGTTTTCTTTTTTTTATAGAAAATTTATTTAAAGATAGTCAAAATTTTTTATTTTATTATATTATATTTTTTCAATAATATTTTTTTTATTATTTAATAATAATTTTACAACAATTATAATCATGGCAATGTTAACAACTAAGTATTTTAATTTAATGTTATTTTAATTATTATTTTTAAATAAAAGCGCATATTTTTCTATTTTTTATATTTTATAATTTTTTGTTTAAGTTTTAAATTTTTACTTTTAAGTAAACATTAATTAATATAAAAAAATAAATGTATATAATTACTTATATATATATTTTTTTTTATTTAAATAATTAAAGTTAATTTTTTTAGTTTTTAGAAAATTTAATTATAAAGAAAATAAATATTATATATAAAGAAATAAACAAAAATAAAACAAATTTATTAAAAATTCAATATATATTTATATACATTAAAATTATTACAAAATAATAAAATAAAATATATTTAATTTAATAAAAAAAAATGAATATAAACAAAATGGAAATCAAATAAATTATACAGAAAATCTTACACTCCTCTTTATATATTTTTATAAAAATAGTATTTTGGCTTTTAGATAAAATAATGAGAGAAAGAAGAAAATGTTGCTAAAATTGCCAAATATTTCATCAACATGCTGCTAAGGTAAAATAATTGTTCCATACAGCAAATTTTTGAAATGGAAATTCGGCAACATGTTGCTAGATAAAAAAAGTATATCAAAATGTTTTACACAATTATTTTACTTATTATTTTTCTTTAAAAAATATAACTGTTTGATATTTTAGCAATATGTTGCCAATATAATATGTCATGATAATTCAAATATCAGCAACATTTTTAAATCACTTAATTAGTTTATTTTCTAAGTGCAATTATTACTGAAATTGAAAGCCAAATGGAAATTAATACGTTTCTGGTTATAATTTAAAGCCCCAACATGTTTTTAAATTTGACAGACCTTATAGTATCTTTAAAGTTAAGTAAACAATTATATATCAGCAATATTTTATAACAATCTTACGCATAAAAATTTGCAATTCCAAACAGGTTTTCCTTATAAAATACTAAAATATGTTTTTGGCAACATGTTGCATTTTTTTCTATAAAAGGATACCAAAATCTATATGACTTTAAATAAAAAGCGATATTTAAAATTTTTTTATAAAAGCACATGTTTTTAAGTTTAATATTTGTTTTAAAAAAGTTTCAAAAAATGTATTAAAAGTAATGACAACATTTTATGTGTTTAAAGCAACATGATGCAGAAAATACTAATTTGATTACACCTGTTGATCGAGTTCTAAAACTAGAGAACTTCAAGATAAATTATTAAATTGAAAATTAATGTTGTAACACTACTTAGTGCAATATATCTCGAGAAAAATTTAAAATAAAATGACTAAGAAATCTAATTTAAATTATCTGCAATTTATGTTAAGTACATTTTCATATTGTATTAAAATTCATCGATAAGTGTTGATTTTATTCCTAATTAATGGCATTTCATTGACAAATTTTTAATCAAATTTTTAAAATTTAGTTTTTTTCAAAAATCGTTGTAAATCTAAATTTACCAAAAATAATATTTTTTCCATTTTATAATAAAACTTTATATTTTTGAATTTAAGGGAGGCATCTTTTATTAAAGGAGAGTACACCTGGAGCGCTTCACTACCCTATAGATTTGAAATAAAGAAGTTTACTGTTTACGTTTAACGTTTATCACAACAGTTACTGTCCCAGATTTTAAAGAACCAAAAAGTAAAATAATAAATTTAACATAAATAAATATAATTAAATGAAGTTATTAATTTTATATAAAAATGTGTATTTTCTAAAAAGAAAAAGAAATGTTTAAGAAATAAAAACAAAACACTTTGTAATGCGAATCAAATTGTTTAAATTTTTACTTTGTTTCACATAATGTTATCCATTCGAAAAATAAACCAATTAATTCAAATTATTGCATTTCTTTTCTATTCTCTCTAATAACAGTGTGTCTGTTTGAAATGAGAGAGTTGTATGAGGATAAACAGTTAAATAATTTGACACTTTCATTTGTTTGTTTTATTTATGCAAATATATTCATGTGAGTTGTGGTATATGTATTAGTAGTAATTTTTACCGCTTAAATACTAAACGAATATTCTACACACCTATGGTGGTATATTTTTTATTAAAATCAGTTGTTTCGTGTGACCGTAATAGGGATTACGACAAATGTGTTTGCCTATTAATTATAATTAAAGAGATCCCTGCCAACATTTTCTATCTAAATTTAGTCTAAAACGTCACTACAAGTAGTTTTACACAATAGAATATGATATCGTTTTCTTGTCGAAAAAGAGTCAATGTTCGGGAAAAATTAAAATGACACTTTTTTTAAGCGTCGAATTAGTGTTATTTAGAAGTGTAAAAGTGTATCAAAAAATGATCGCTTTTTTATAATAAAAATACATTAAGTGGAAAAAAATATAAAATAATATATGATAAATGTACTAAACTAAAAACACTTAACATATTTTCATAAATAACACTAAATAACACTTTTTATATAAAATATTAAAAAGCACTTTAATATCAAATATTAAAAAATTGCTGAAATTAAAATAAGTTATTTTCTAATTTAATCTATTTTTTTTTCCGTCATTATATAAAAATTGTATTTGACACTTTTATGGTTCTACATTTTCTAAGCGAATCATATCGTGATCGTTCTGTCTTTTTTATTGTGGAAGTAAACAGTCGCCTAAAATAAGATTTTGGCATCATAATTCGATGATAATGAATTTTGTTATTGAAATTTGTATATTTTCTACATTTGAACATATAAAGGTGACTAAAAAGACACTTCTTTGAAGAAGAATCTAAAAACTCACATCCAATTGGTGGCAGAGATGAATGGTATTTTATTAAAATCGATGTATAAGTGTCGATTTTATTCCTAATAAAATCTCACTGAAACTTTTTAGCAAAATAGAAAATTTCATTAATAATTCCTAGAAAAAATTTAGTGTAATTATAAATTCTAGTTTTTTCTTTTTATCATTAAGCTGTTAAATTTAATTTATTTAAAATTTTATTATATAGTTCTAGCAACATGTTGTCCAGCAAAAAATATATAAATGGAAATAAAAATGTATATCAAAACATAAATTTTAATTGAGCTTAAAGTTCATTTCATCAAATACTAGAAAACATAGGGGGTCTATTGGGTTTGAAGTCTTTATTGTAACATTATATGTTGAAATCAACTTTTCAAATGCTTTAAATTACTTACGGGCATATATCATATATCAATTTACCGGAAATACATTGGAATAATTTCGTATATAAAATTACAAAAAATAAAAAAAAAAATTTATACACAAAATAGTTCTAATCTATGAAGTGAAATTATTAAAAAAAAATTAAGACAATTCAATTTATAGAAAATTAAATATAAATATTTTCTCATACATACAAGTTTCAAAACTATTTTAATTGACTTTTAATTTTAAAATAAATTAAAACAGATCCCTATTAGGATAAATATCTTAATATTTGTGGACCTAAAAATTATCAAGATTTTAAATTTAAAAAAAAAATCTTTAAACTTTAATAAAAAAAATCTATACTTTCGCATAATTTATTTTAAAAATTTCCAAAATATTTATCTATAACAAGGAGTTTTGTAATATTTTCTTTACTTAAAAAAATTATTATTATTATTTACTTTTTTTTTTTTGTAGTAATAATTTCATAAATTGGAGCTTCCATTAAGGAATTTTATTTTAAACTAATTAAATTTATTTCATTTATTATTAAAAGAATTATAAAAGTTGTTTCTTTAAAAATATCTTGCCTACTTTTAGGTTCTTTATAAGAATCTCCTAAAAATCTGCCACTAAAAATTAAATTTAAATTTTATTTTAAGCTAAATTTTTTTAAATAAAATAATTTTATCATAAATATATTTAAATTAAATTTAACTAAAAAAATTATTAAAAATAAAAGTAAAGGTTTCACACTCATAACAAAAAACAGATACAAAAAATTTTCAATTAATATATAAAAAAAAAAAAAAAAACAAAAAATTAAATTTAGCAAATATATTGATGTCTATAACAAAAGAAAAATTTAAATAGCCTCAAGAAGAAAGAAATAAAAAAGCAACATAACCAAATATTAGAACAAAATATCTATAAAATAATATCAAAATTAACAAAAGAACATTTGGTTATTTAAATTAATTTTTAATTAAAATTGAAAAATATAAAATATTTTAAAATAAATAAAAAAAAAATGATTAATTTTAAAAATAAAACAAAAAAAAATATTAAGCCTATTTTAAAACTACCTCTGATATCAAATTTATTTATAATTTAACCAAAAAAAAATATACTTGTAAACAAAAATAAAAATAAATAAATTATTTATAAAAAAACAATTAATTTGAATAATTAGTATTAAAAGAAAAAATAAATAATTATAAACCAAAATAGAAAGAAAAATAATATTTCTAAATTCGGCTGGGCTGAATCATAAGTACCCTCCCTTTAAATTTCCATATTAGCGAACAACTAGAATTCATATCCAAAGACATTCTATTAAAAGTATCAGTTGCTAAGCTCCAATTTTACAAATGATTTCTTTTAATTCAAAAGCAGTCATTTTAAAATTTTCTACTAAATACTATTTCATTAGTAAAATAATTAGTATATATTACCAAGTATACAACTTGGTAATAACTCAAAAGTAAACAGCAAGATTAAAAGCTATTTAATAATATTTTTCTCAAAAATGTTTTAATATTACAAAAACAAATATACATATATGTTAATATTAAAAACCCAAAGTCGACTGATATATTTTAAATAATTTAATTATATAATAATTAATTATTTAATTAATTTAATTAAACTAAATATTAAAATTTACTTAGAAACATAAATCATAAAGAAAATTTTGTTCAAATAAAAAAACACATCTGTTGTATTCTCTCCATCACACATAAAAATTCTAATAATTTGTAAATAATGTTTAAAATACAATTTTAAATATTTTTTTTTTAATTATTATTAACAAATTAAGCGATTAAGTAAGTCCCTACTTACATTTATTATTTTGCCCAAGAAAAACAAATAATTATCATTTCAAGTGACAGAATTATAAAAAGCAAATTAAAAGAAAAATAATAATAATAATATTTAAATCAAATTAACAATAACAAATAACAGATATTTAAATTATACACATTATTATTAAAAAAGAAAAAAAAATAATAAATAATAAATAATATTATTAACTATTATTATTGTTGTTGTCGTAATAATTAATATTTATCTTTAGGAAAACAAAGAATAAATAATAAAATAAATAAAACATTAAGAAATTAAGTAATAAATTTAAAACAAAAGAAAATCTAGTAAAAATGCTAAAATAAATGAAAAATAAAACGAGAATTATAAACAAAAATGTAAATCAAATAAAAATTAGTAAATAAAAATCATTAATAAAATGGTGTTTTATTTTCAAAAAATGAAAAAGATTAACAAAGTGTTTAAACGAAAAAGAGAAAAAAATATAACATGTAATAACAAGTCACTATTTTCAGCATTACTTAGTAATGGGTAAGTATTACAAGCATAACAGTAATTATGGCTCTATTTAACAAATGTTTTAGACAATGACGCATAACACCGAACTTTAATAGATAAATAAATTATTTTTTTTTTTTTTACGAATAAGTAGTTACTTTTGTTTAAATTGCTCACGAATTTATGTAGTTATTTTGAAACTATTACAAAAAAAAATATTATTTCTTCTGAAGAATATAATACTTTGAATGAATTGTAATATTAATGTTAATTGTATTTGATTATATGTTTGTGTATCATCTCTTTTAGCATTTTAGTATGGTTGGAGACGTATTTTTGGTCCTTCGCACTGGCGGCCTAATCTGATATCGAGTTTTCCATTGATTAATTCACTTTTGGTTTCCAGTTAGCTTATGAACTATTTTTTAGCTCTAATTTATATTCTATTTAATCACTGTTTTTCTATGCTGATCATTATTTAAAAAAATGTTAACATAACTTTGACTCTCTTTTATCACCGAAACATCACTCACAGGTTATTTTTTTATTTTTTTTATTATTATGTCTCAAATATCATTCTATATTTTATTTTGCTGTCATTTTAAATGACATATTTTTGTTATAATTTGTTGCCATTTTATTAACTTTTTTTATAATTTGACATCCATGAAGTCATATTCACTGAAAGACCAAAATGAACTGTCATTATAAGTAGATAACACATCGTTTTATAGAAAAAAAATCTTTAGAAAAAATACAAAAATGCACTACTTGACATTAGTTTTTTATTCTTCCACTATTTAAAGTAAAAAACAAAATTATGTATAATCATAAAAATTTTAAATTTTCTGTTTTCCTTTGTAAATTTTATGACTTTTAAAGAACATTTATTATGCTTTCTTAACACAATTCATTTAGATAACATTCCAAGCTAAACATTGTTGTATTCAACATTATCATTGATCATAAACTTAATTAGTTAACGTATAGGTAAAGTAACTGATGCAAACACGCAACAGTGGTTGGAAATGGGTTAATAAGTAGTGCTTATTTTCCAAAACTAAAATGTTTTTGTTGGGAAGCAGTTGATCTCATCATTTTCAGAAAAAAGGTACAAATTGTCTACTTTAATACGTTCATATAAAAAAACAATATATTTTTTTGGTGGTTTTCTTTTTTGCACTAAATCCTTTTAAGTCTCTTTCAAGTTCTACTTTTTAATTTTAACAAAAATTATTTAACTGTAATTATCTCTTAGGGCTTGTGTTGGGATTTTCTGATCTATAAATCCTTTTTTGGTACGAATTAGAGATCAACAATAATTTTTAACCTTTTTTGAGTTTTCTTATGTGAAAATCGTTGTCGAAATTTAAAAAAAACTTTTCCCAGTTGAAAAGGAGCTTTTTGCGTTTAAGACGAGATACCGTTTTTTTAATGTTTTGCAAAAAATTTGGTCGAAAATTCCAAAATTTTGTCAATTTTTTAATTTTGTCTGTAACTGTACGAATATATAATAATGCATTGACATTAACGATAATCCCTGAATGTGGGATCTACGGTAAATTCTGGACCTATTCTCCTAAAATTGAGAATTGTAATTTTTACTTATATAAGACTTATTTGTGCAGAGTTAGTATTAGGGTATCCATTTCTTCGAGTAAAATAAATTGTTTTCAACAATTTCTTCGTGAATAAATAATAAACCATACAACGCCATAGATGGATGGAGTATTATGTGTTTGTGAAAATATACCGATCGACTCATAATCACGATCTGAGTCGATTTAATCATGTCCGTCCGTCCGTCCTTCTGGCTGGCTAACTGTCCATGCAAAGCTTAATCGCAATTTTAAAGATAATTTCATATAACTTTTTGCACAAATGTCCTCACGGAATAGATTTTTAATGCTCAATAAGCTCAAATCTATGCCAAATTTCTTCAAGATCGGTTCATAATTGACTATTGCTTCCACATGAACACCTCTTTCGAAAATCACTTTAACGTGCAGAAATTCCATAAAAATGTTAATATCAACTTAATATTCGACACAAATAACATTTTTATGAGTATAAATGACAGTGTCAAACTGTATGAAGATCGGTCCATAATATAAGACCCAAATTCGGGAATCACTCAAAAGTTTATAAATACATGTGAATCTTAGTATAGACGTAATATTTTGTATTAGTATTTTTTATTTTACACTTAACACAAGTATAGACGAATGTTGATACAAAGGTGTAATGGTGTAGGGAATCATATGGTAGGACTTTAAAAAAAAATAAAATTATCTATTGAATAAATGAATGATAGAGTCGATATCTTTAGTGCTTTAACAAAGAAAAAAGAATTCGAATTACAAAATTTACAAAAATTAACAAACGGACAGAAGGTCAAACATCAGAATTCCCTCAAACATTGTTTTTTTTTTAATCTATAAATATTTTTTACTTTCTAATCAATATAAAAACTAAATGTAAATATTTAAATATTGATATTACCTTTTAACCCTTATGTATATACGGATGGATAGACAATTCCATTCGTATAATTTAAAAAATGCATTTTTTTTATTTTCTAAGAAATACACAAATAAAAGTGTTTAATACCGTTATAATCTGAATTAAACAAAATTTTTAATGGCATTCGTTAACAAATTTAATATGATACCACAATGGTTTCAATTTGATGCCAATTAGGTAACGATTTTCCTATAATTCAATAAATATGGAGGAGATTTTCTCCTCCATTACACCTGAATGGTGTAATTTTCAACAAGTATTTGGACCTTATTTTCTCTGGATGTATAACACAAATTTTGAAACACCAAACTTTTTTTAGTGGAATTTATAGAGAAATATTTGAAAATAGTTCTTATTGCTTTTTAACCAAATTGAAAATATATTTCGACTAAAATGCTATTTACTACCAAATTAATTTTAAACGTACAAGACAAATATTATTGATAATAAAATGAAATTTAAAACGCAATTATTTCTAATATTAAACAAAAATAATAATTAGTTTCCATTAATAATGCAACAACAAAAAAACATATGTTAAACAATTATATAATTAAATAAAGTGCAAATTTGTTAATAATATTACTTTAAATTATCTATATTATTTAAAATAAATTATTTAAATATTTATTTAATTATTTATTCATATACATATGTACATAAATATTTCTATATATAAAAGTATTTTTTAAATGTTATCTTTAAATTTTTTGTTGTTTTTTAAACAAAAACTTCAACCCAGAAAACATTAAAATATTTTGTTGTTAAATAATTGTTTTGCAACAAAAAATGTCGGTGTTTAAATTCCCCCGTAAAATATTTACTAGGAAAATATTTCATTAATAGCAGAGGGCAAATAAAAAGCAAAATAAATAAAAAGAAATTCTCAGTACATTTTTCGAAGAAAAGATAAGCAAAATAACAAATAATAATTAATTATTTATTCTATTTAGTTTTCCTCAACTGTCGATTGAGTAAAACTTTTTTTCGTATATAAATTAATTACCAAAATAATGTTTTAACACAGTGACATCAATCTTTGCAATAGCAACAACACTTCATTGACGTATTTTAAACCAAATCAAAATGAAATTCAGTTATTTTCTTTTCATCGCTGTTGCTTTATTGGTTGCATTTGTACAATTTTCCGAAGCTACACCCATTATGGAGAATAAAAATCCGGAATATTTTGTTAACGTAAAATAAAAGTTAAAAAACAAAAAAAGGCGTAAAACTAATAAAAATATTATTATTTCTTTTAATCTGTAGCAATTATCAAAGGACAAAGAAATTAAACAAAACTGTCAACTTAATGGTGGTCCCTGTAATACAGCAGATGAATGCTGTGGTAAACGTTGCAATTTTTATGCTCATAAGTGTACTATTTAAAATTTAAATTAGTATAATGATATAATAAATTAAGATCTTATACATATTTATCCCCTTGAAATTTGATGTTTTCTTATTTTTAATTAGGATTTTAGTTTTCATAAATTTCATTATTTAAAAAATTTCTTAAATTAATTTTCGGCTTTTACTCCTGTACCATGGAAAATGATTTGTGATGGGATAAAGAAAATATACCGTATAAAGAACTAGCTCGAATCGATCCTTTGATGTGGTTAGGGTTAACCACATGAAGGCTACATTAATATTTATAACAAAAAGCTTAGACTTTGTCAAATCGACTACACCTTATTTTTAAAAAATAATAATATGGAAAGTGGCTCTTTTGTAAAATTGTATAAAAAAATTTAATTTTTTTCGACTTCTTACCCAAAAATATGTTAGTTAGACTGGTAGATACTATTGAAAACTGTCTTGTAAAAATAACTAATTTCTCTTAAAAAAACTGCTGGGTACATTTATATTCTAAGCCTTGACAGGCATAGGAAATTCGGATCCTCATAACTGGAACGTATAAAACATGAGTTCTTTTTTTATTTTGCAATAAATATAAATTAAATTTAATTTGGTCTTTATATAGTTATGATATAACTTCAATTGTAGTTCTTAAAATAAATATGATTAAAAACTACGATTTTGTTTTTTTTTTTTACTTAAAACTCGACTTTTAAAATAATTACACGTTTTCAATAACATTTTATTATTTCACCAAAAATTTGATTCTTCACTAAGCTTTATTTTTTAAGTTTTAAACTAATTAATAGTTTTTAATAAAAAAATTAAATATTTCTTACATTTTTCACTAAAAATTTAATTTTTTATTAAAAATCCAATTTGCCACTAAAATTATTATTATAATTTTTTTTATTTAATAAATTTTTAAGAAAAATTTCAAATTCTACTTAAATTAATTGTTTTACTAAAATTTTTCATATTCACATCAAAATTTTCCCTAAAATTAACGAGAGAAGAAGGTATAGTCGATCAAGACCGACCATATGATACCCTACACCATTGCCTATGTGTACCAAAATTCGGGAA
>MINK01187688.1:0-12288 GCA_001735545.1 Phormia regina
GAAGACTAAAATACTCACGAAAAAATTTTACGTGGGAATACAAAAACAATTTGACAGTAACGCGAGATGTATCAATGAAAAAATTGTAAAACGGCTGTTCTTACGAGTATACTTTCTAATTATACTATGATTAACACTAACATCATTATTGACAAATGTAGATAGTTTCGCATTTTTTGCGAAAAGTTTTCAACAAATTTTCTTATTATAAATTATTCATTATTATAATATGCCTACATTTACCTTCAAAAGATCAAAATCAATATATCATAATACTATTACAGAATATTACGTCGATACTAATATTCACATTTATTTATGCATTTTTTTGCTGATTCCGAAATTGGGTCATATATGGGAGCTATTGTCAATTATAATAACTATAACTAATTTTCTGTTGTAGTATTTGGGCTATAGCTTCTTCTTCCGTAAAAACGGACGATGATGTTTGAGTAGGTAGTCGAACGTCTGACAGACTTCCATCTTACATCGAATAATTTAACATAGCTTTCAATCTACGATGATCCCCTTTTTCCAGTTTATTTTTATAATTAGTTTCCATGTATTGTGTTATAAGATTCTTGAAAGGAAGTGAAGCGTTTTTAAATAAAATAGAACACAAAATTGAATTTTTCTAAAAGATTTCCATGATAGTCTACTTATAACTAAGACCTAATATGGATAAACCACGTTTATATATTCATTGCAACTGATTCTACTATACCCATTACCTGTTTAAAAGTCGATGAATATTTATCTTTCATGTACTAAAAATATAGTATCTCTTCCAAAATATTTGTTAATGAAAGTCTCAGGTCTAACAGAAATTATTATCTGTCGAATAGTATTACAAAAGCCATTATATATCTACTAATTGTGAAGAAGCTAACTGTGATTTTTATTGATTTTGGTCTAAAATTTGGCATATGAAAAAGTAAAGGAAGACATATTATACATCATTGTGAAGGTAATATTGTCTAGTATTCAAAAATGTATTTATAATAAGAAAATTTGTTGAAGACTTTTCTCAAAAAATGCGGATTTATTGCAAATTTTTCAATTTTAATTATGTAATAAAATTAATGAATATTTTTTAATAAAATTTTACATCTGAGTAGATTTTTTTATGCCTATTTACATGCATTATTCACACTTTTAGATTTATCTACAGAAATTTAGTAATTCTCAAAAGATATAAAAAAAAAAAATACTTAAAAAAACATTCCAAAAATGGGATTTTTTTACACTTTTTACAATATCTAAAACACTTTAGACCAGGGGTTCTCACAAGATCTTCCTTTGCGGCCCCTTTTAACATTGCAATGAAATCGCGACCCACTTCAAATTTAAAAATATGAGAGTAAATATTATGTAAAGATGAAATAATCAAATCATCCACACAAAATCGGTTCATTGATTTAATGGAGCAAAAATAATTCCACCTAAAGCTTTATGATGAGAAATAGTTTACGGAGCTGATAAATTTTTAGTTCAAATTAAATTGATCACATGGGTTATATATTATTTTTAATTCAGAGTTTTAAAGTCGCACTCTTCCAGCAAATGTTACAATCTACAGAATCGAAAATTTTTTGAAATATCTATTAATTTTGCAAGTAGTATTTTTAATTGCAAAAATTTCTATTTGCGATTTTTTGATCGTAAAAATTACTACACTGTTTTTCTATAAATTAAAAACATATGCAAATTTTATATTTAAATATAAAAAAAAAATCGAATAACCCAACTGGTCAATATACATATCCTCTCGCATTTCATCCACTTTAGATTCAATTTTTGACTTTAGTCTATTTTCTAAAATTGTCTAATATGTCAAACCTTTCCTAAACACAATCTGCAAACGGAATGCAGTTTAGAAACCTATAATATATTATGAAAAGCTTTCAATCAATGTATATGACACTTCGAAAGAATGTAGGTTTTATAATCGAAAATGTGAACAATATCACTTTTTAAAAATATACTCCGTTAAAATCACAATGATGAATATGAATCAATTTTTGGTTGTTACTGATTTTTTTTAATGAAAGATAACATTCCTCTTTCCATTTTTTAATTGAAATTTTTATTTAAAATTTTCACATAATATTTTTAGTAAAAAGTATATATTTTTTTATGTATCATCGCGACGCCCAAGAATGTCCTCTCGGACCCCTATTTGAGAACCGTTGCTTTAGACTATATAAAAAATACATATATTTTTTTAATTAAGCTTTGTGATTTGAGAAATTAAGGCAAAAATTCGAAATTTGTCGGAAAAATGGGTCAAATTTGGGAAACCCTGATTCTCTTAAAAATTAACTTTTAACAACTTTAAATACCTGTTACTTTTGACTCCGTAAATATTTTTTTTAATGTTTCAATATTCTTTCTTTGCACAATTTTTCTTTTTTTTTGTTATTGAAATAAAAAATCGGGTGAAAGTTGGACCCGCGGTAGCGAAAAAATTTAATCTTTGAAACTTCATATCTTTTAAACAAAAGAGATAATATATGTTTTTTGTAGATCTCGACTAGTAGAATCCTTCTATATAAAAATACTTCAAATCGGTTCAGATATAAGGAATCAAATTTGGGATCCTGTGGACTCGCCCTTTGTAGGTCTTTATGGTCCATGTTAAAAACATAAACACGACTACAGCTCTACTATCAGCATGGAAATCGGAGCAGTCGTCCGTTCCAAAGTTCCATAATTATTTCCATTTCATTTTTTAAATCGCACACTGTGCGCCATTTCACAACATGCAGAATTATTTTTTAAAAAAATCTGTGCGACAACGACCAGTAGAATAACGACGATTCCCTTAATAAAAACAATATTTTAGAGATTTTAATAAGATTTATTTATACGATTCATGTTCATGTAACTCTTAAAAAATACACTTATCAACTAAAATTATTTAAATACGATAACATGGTGAATAATTAAGACGTTAAGCAAAGCTTCAGTTATTTGCAAAATTTAATTTTAAAACTATCATCTGTTTACATTTAAAAATAAGATCAATCCAAAGAAAAATTTTCATATCAAATGTGTAATTTTTAATTTAATTAATAAGAAAACCATGTAAATAAAAAACAAAGAAAAATAAATAAATAAATCATGGGGATGACAGTAAATTTGTGTTACAGTTATCCAGCAAAATATAAGTCGTATATGTTGGCTAAAAACAAATTTTAAACTTCTTGCTACACTCGATACTTAAATACAAAAATAATATGGATGAGGGGCAAAAGTGTAAGTTGCTCGAAACATATAACATATAATCTGTTTAGTATGTATATTTAAAGGCAATTAACTATTAAATTTCTCTTCTTATTTTCCACATTATCATGTTGGTTTGTTGATTTTCACTTCGTATAAATTGTTTATGTTGTCGAATTTATTATATAGCCAAAAATTTATTTAAACTATATATTTATGATTGCAGAACTAATACTAAAAGTGAAATAAATGTTTTTGTAATTTAACTACATATATGTATTCCTTTTTTTTTTTTTTGGTAGTTATGTTCTTTTTAAATCCTTGAATAAAATTGGGGATATTTTATATTAAAAACTGTTTATGTATTTTAATTTAATATTATTTTTCTCTTTTATGTATTATAATCATAAGTATATAAATATAAGCTTGAGATATAAGAATAAATTAAATTTATTTCAAATATTTACAGAAATTGTATTATTATTATTATTATTATTATTATTTTTTTTTTCGTTTGTTTAAAAGGTAATATAAGAAACACTTAAACATTTTGTTTGCCCTCACAATTTTATAATATTCTATAGTAGTAAGTGGTAGTAATATTAATATATAGTATAATAAATTGTTTGTAGTTGTTTTTTCTTTATAGTAGTTAACAATATTTTGGTTTTAATTATTTTATTTATTATATATAAAAAAATCATCTTTGCATTTTATATCGTACCAAAACAAAAACCATTCTACCAACTACGAAATTGTGTTTATTAGTACAATATCATATCCACATAAATTGCATTAATTTCTTACTATTTTTTACTTCTTACTATTTTTTGTGAATCTCAATATTTAAGCAGCTTTTGTTATAAAAATTTATACAAAATTATAGAAATCAAAACAACATAAACTGAATTATTTGTATCGATAGAAAAAATAAACAGGATATCTATTGGTAAATGTAAATCAACAATCAAAATAATTGCTTTAAATTTTTATGTATCAAGCGATTAGTAGATAATAAAAAACGATAAATAGCAACATGTTCCAAATTTTGTGGTAATAGATGAATCAGCATTAACTTATTAACAAATCCTTATTTATTAGTTTTTTTTTTTTTTTTTTGTTTGGTGTGCCAAAAAAGCTTCAATATGTTCATTGTTACTAGTATTATCAATAGCATTTCTTATTAATATCATATTAATCAAAAGCAGGATATCTATAAGACAATCATCGATATAAGATTAATAATAAACAAACAAAACCAAAAAAAAAAATTATAGTAAGTAATATATAAATAAATATTATAGTGAGAATCAAATATAACCAATTGATTATTCACATTTTAATTTAAGTGGAATCCTTTCTCTTTTGTAGCTGTTAATAAACGTTCTTTCATGATCTCCTCAGTCTGGTAATCAGGCAATTTCAAATAGTGGACACAAGTGTTAACTGATGGATAGCTCCCATCACCAGCATCAACTTTGCGTACCACAGTTAGACGAGGATGTAAGTTAGCCAAACCTCCAGGTGGTAAACTACTGCATCCAGTTGTAAATTGTAGGAATGCTTTACGCTCCGGACCTGTCATGCTCATTAAAACGTTAACGAAACGTAGAAAACCAGGACTAAGAAAATTAAATAAGCATTTTAAATATATCATTTAATGGTTTTTAATATTTTTAAGTTGACAACTTGAAACTAAAGTGTCGTTTTAAATCTAGTACTATAAAATGTTTAATATATTTATAAATCCGTTATATATAATATAGTATATGTATATGTAGTCAGGCAATCGAATATGTGTATCAAATTATATTTACTTCTATTTTAGCAAAGCGATTTATATTGTTTAAAACTTTCAATCAGAACATTTTAAAAATTTAAAATTATCTTTGTGATTAAATCTATTAGATCTTTCAGGATGAAAATCAACAGTAACGAATTGTCAACTTATTTAAATTCAATTATCTAAATAACTTACCTATCTTTAGAATAACCCAATTTCGGTTCCGTATAATTAATGAGATCTTCTCGGGTCCATTGTGGATGCTGTTCGCCACATATCATCATACGAGCTTCAGCTGGACTAAATGCTGCCAACTTTTGTAGTGGGAAAACTTCACAGAAACCACGATGGAATGCATCTAATTGTTTTGCAATTCCATCTTGCAGAGAGAAACTAATTAGAGACTCACAATATTCTTCTAAATTATTGATAGTTACATCGATGTCCACACCGTTCGGTACTAATTCGGCGTATTCATAGCCGTAAACAGATGAACTTGGTAAATAAGTAAAGGTTAGAGCTAAATCTTCTAGATGAACTTCTGCACCATTTTTACTATGTAATTTGAGGTTTGCAATTGCTGCTTGACGCTGTTCTGTTGTTAGGCTTAGATCTGTTTCAATGGCTTGTTTGCGAGCTAAAAGATCTTGCAACTCTTTGATGAATTCATAACGAATGGGATCGATTTCGGCAAGATTTTCATAAGACAATATTCCATCGTACCATCTGGTCTCTGAACGATAATCGGTACCAAGTAACTTGGAACAAGTATCTGCCAATTCGGAATCTTCTGACATTACCGATGATGCCATTAAATCTTCCGAAGCAGTATTGGAACTTTTATGTGGTGTAGAACTAGACAAAATTTTGTTGTGGCACAACAACTGAAGGAAAGAGTCTGATAAAGGTAAATCAACCAAGCGCATGTCTTGAAGCACTTTTGCAATAAATACACCCAAAAACCAAAAGTATTTTGACGCCTTTTCACATACTTCCGAATCTTGAGGCAATGGAGCTGGAAATAGACCTCTATCTCGTCGATTAACATAGTAACCTACAGGTTTATGAGACTCTTTAATAGATGATGATGATTTTTCCTTTTCTTCAACTTTTTCAATCAATTCGCTTCTTTGTGATGGATCGTCATCGCACAACCACATACACAAATCTGATCTTTGCAATTCTGAAGCCACCTGAAAACCCGTAAAAATAGTAAAATTAGTAAATTAAAAATTATTTTTGCTTTCATTTCTTTATTTTTACTTACGAGAGCGAAAAATTCTAAAGTTGGTCCAAGACCTGTGCCTTCCTCGCCTGTAAAACCAACTTCCAAAACAGATTTGCGGTTACAATGAACTTTCATGACTTGCATTGCCCATTCCAATAAATTTTCATCACGGGGAACTTTGACTCTTTCATGTTTGAGTCTTCCCACACGGAACTCGTGTTGATCATCACGTCGTGGACTTAAACCAGGCATTCGTTGTCTCTCGAGGGTTGCATCCCTTTGCGATTGTAGACAAAC
Source organism: Phormia regina (assembly GCA_001735545.1). Taxonomy (NCBI): domain Eukaryota; kingdom Metazoa; phylum Arthropoda; class Insecta; order Diptera; family Calliphoridae; genus Phormia; species Phormia regina. Next base: position 6,534 of record MINK01187688.1, read on the forward strand.
AATACTACGAGAAGCTCCAAATGCAGTGCAATTAAAATAGAGTTGACGTGTTTCAAAAGGAAACAGGAACGGACATGATTGATTTAAGTCTTCACACCACATTGGCAAAGAATTGCTCGATAATACCAGTGGATCTTGAATTTGTTGTTGCAGTTTATTAGTTATTTTCTTACTCATGAATATCTCTACTGGTAGGATTGTGGTGCTTTCATTCAAATCATTCGCTTCCTTAATAGCTTGATTTAATGTATTCAATTGACTTAAAAGTTGCAGTACATCTTCTACAGTGCAATTAACATTTTCCGATGTTATAAATTCTCCACGCACTGGAGAATTGGGCGATAAGGTGGATGCACCACTTTTAGAGGACACGACAGGGGTGTTGTTTCCTTCATCTGCATCAGTTGTATCCAGATTATTGGTGGGTTGTAACTCGCGATATACAATGGTGTATGTAGGTTCCCAAGCTTTGCGAAATTTATCTGACTTGCTTAATTGAGAAGCTTGCAACAGTTCTTGGACTGCTCGGAAAATAGTCCAATCGTTGTTGGTTAATTCAATTTCAACATCCGGGACACCACCAATTCCAGGTCCACGTAGAGACAAAGCCAAAATGGGTTGTTGTATAGGTTCTTGTTCGCTTGTGTGCGTAGCTTCAGCACTCGTACCGGGGGCAGGTATTTCCAATTCGGACGTCTGATTAACATTCGTACGACCTGGTCTTGGATCGAATGCTGGGATCAGTGCAGAGAACTGACGTTTCAAAACAAATTCATCATCCCACGATTTACGTTTAGTAACTCCAGCCAATCGATTTTCAAATGTTTCATCATCCATAAAAGTCAACAGATTGCGTGACACCATTACCTGTAAAAGTGTGTTTCCAACTTCTTCGTATTCATCTTCATTTTCTTCGTCATCGTTGTCTTCGTCCATATCATCATCATCATCCATATCTCCCAAAAGAGCTGGAGCTCGACAGGTCTCAAGAAAGTCTTCTAAAGAAACCTGTTCGCTATCGCTAGAGGTCGAAGTGAGGCTCATAGTGAGTGCTGGATTTATAGAAGCTTGTCCTTGTTGACCAGTTGAGGTGTTGCCTGTTCCAGAATTAGCATTTGATCCTGCTGTATTAGCGGCATTGTTAGATGACAAACTCGGATAGCTCTGAGCTGTACTGAGAAGACCTGAATGGAAATTCGAAGAAAGTGCAAGTTTCACCAAGCTGGTTACAGAATTTGGACCACGAGGGAAGAAAGAATTCGAACCTCCACCAGAATTTTGGTTATTTCTTTCATTTGAATTTGCATTTGTAGAGTTCATAATTTGATTATTTTGCAAATTAGTTCCTTGTGACGTACGTCGACGAGCCATAGCAGCAAAAGTCTCTAACAAACCAGTATGTGTGGATGTTTCTGATTGGGATTGAGTCTCCGATGCAGAAGTGGTAGTCAAATTTGGTACACTAACACTCATTTGGTTTGACACTGATACAGAAACCACACTCTCATTATTTTCACTGTTCTGTGCTGATGCCTGCGAATCATTGGCAGCATCTGTGCTACCCCCACCAGATTGTTCATTATAAACGCCGCTTTCAACATGTGTGTCATTACCACCGCAACTCTTTTCTACGACAGTCGTAGAGTCATTACCACTGCCACTAATATTTGCAGTACTGGGACAATCAACACTCAAATTACTCATGTTATCACTTATATCTCCACCTGTTTTAGGATTGTTAGACTTTACACAAGCAGCAGCTAGCAAATTTGTTCCAGGTAATGATAAAATATCCGATGCAAGTATATTGTTAGTATTGTTCCGTAACATATCTACGCCATCGCGCATTTTATCGATCATTTCAAGAGCCTCAGACGAAAATTGAGAAACACGTTGGCTAGCAGATGAACTAGAACGCAAATTAACTAAAAGACCCTTACCAATACTACCACTTGCGGCCGAATTGTTAGCATTCATCTTATTGTTTGCTTCACATGACGAGGATGATGTTGAAGCACCAGTAGAGCCCGATCCCGAAGAAGTAACATTGCCAAATATTGCAGACAAAGCATTTTTACTATTCGTATTAGAAGTACCAAAACCAGTAGCAGCACTGGTAATGGTAGCCAACCCACTGGGTGGAGGATTATCGCTCAAAGCCAAATTTTCTGTAATCGTAGCCAAATCAGATGCAATATTTGCATTTATTGCCTGCATTGAATTATTTATTGTTGATAGATCCGTGATGTTATCTCGTTCTCTAAGTAGAGTTGAAGTATTGCCCACTTGAACGCCTCCAGTTCCCGAGGCTGTATTTTTTCCTTGACTGCCTTGATTTTCATCGCCTGCGACACCTGAGGCAGAACCGCAAGCTAGCATTTGAGACTTGGCCGATGAAAACACGTCTTCAGTTATAGCCTCTACGGTTTGCTTCCAAGCTAAATTGTCCGCAGATGCAGCTTGATCTGGTGGTCCCTCGGAGTTTCGATTAATTTCAGTTGCTTCCGGTAAGGAAGGAGTTGAACTTGATTTTCTTGAATTCAATGAAATTCCTTTCTTACTACTGTTGCTAGTTGCACTAGGAGCGATAGCCGTTCCACCTTCAAACATTGATATATTTTCGCTATTGGCCAGTTTTAAATCGTATTTTCCTTCCGCACCCATGCGGTATGAATTTCGAACACCATGATCCCATTTAACATCTATCCATCCATTATGAATTTCCCCAGTTACAGTGCCCTCACAACAACCGTCCTGATCATCCCAACGCCAATCGACACCACGCACAACTCGAGCTCCAGTAGTTATATGCTTTAATTGAGCCCGAATTTGACGCCGTTCGCGCCGTATCTTCGCCTCTGCCTCCTTAGAACCTTTGCCAATGTCATCGCATACACTTACTACACGTCCGTAAATTTCAAAACCACTTAAACTCAGATAATGTGTCTGACCAGATGCATTACGACCATTCTGCTGAATGCGTATGTGGCGGAAACCTTGATTTTCATCGGGTGCACAAACTATGGGCCATGTTGATGTACTGCCAGGTTCTACAAGACTTTTGTCATCAGCATGTGTTACTAAAGTAGTCCAGTTTACACCATCCTTAGATCCTTGTAACATCCAATTACGTAATGCCGAACGCCCATAACCACGAGCGTGGCGTAATGTGTAGGCATTTGGTATCACGAAAACTCCTAAATCTATAGCGAACCAGGCTTTCTTGTTATCCTTTGTGTGACAATTTACAGAAATGCTGTCGCGAGAAAGAATATCTTCTAATTTTCCGTACGGCAAAGTTTTCCCTTCAGAACTAGTCACCTGAACAAGACCATATTGAGCTGGATTTACCCATTCGCAAGTCTTGCCATTCGAACCAATGTAGTATATAAGGCCTTCTTCGTCAAAATCATAATGGTGTTTAAATACCATGCCCTGTTTGTGTTCCCGCAATTTTTTCAAATACAAAAATGTACTACGATCCATATCATACCACTGTTTGGCCACCATTTTAAGCAAATATTTTGATAGCTGACCAACAGTTGCTAAAGGTTCCATTTTTAAGGTTCTTCCTGTACGATCGAAAAGTGTAGTTTCACAAGCTGCACGCTCTAAGCGGAAACGTAAACGTTTGGTAAGTATTTGTAAACCATATCCTGGACCAGGGGCATCATATAAAAAGACAGGGAGTTTTTCGGTGCTTTCGAGAACAGCAACTAATTTTTGAACTAAAATAGAAGCTGTATTGTTACTTTTGGTATTCAATTCGTTGCGTTCTAGAATGCATTTTTTAAATATAGCAACACGTTGTTTTTGTAACTTATTTATTTTACTGCGTGACAAACCGTTGTCCCAGTAGTTCTTAGAAAGTACAGCTACCAAGGCTTGTACCAAACCAGATGAATGCATTTCATACGCACTTACCACACCATCCTCTTGCAAAAGTTGTGACAACTCATTTAGTGCTTCACGTAGTTTATCTTGCCAAACGGTCTGACCGGGCAAACGCTGCTCTTCCAGAGCAACTTCAATTCTTTTCACTATACTAGTTAATTTGGCTACAGCTCCCCTTGGAACTGCTTGTGCAGCCTTAAAGTATTTGTTGTAAATATCACGAGCCATATTTTTAACCTGAGTCTTTTGAACTTCAGTTTTAGTTTTAATTTTCTTTTTCTTGTTCGTTGACCAGCCCGTAGCAAAATCTGGTCCCAATGTCGTTTCTGCTGTGAATGTGTGCTTTGTGCCTCGATTACTTTCAAATATAAAACCTGGCAAATCATCTTGCAATATTGTTACCTGGTGACCCTCGGTATTGTGAATTTGCAACTGATTTGGTTTTTGTGATTGCAGAACCCAATTGCCAACCACTAGACGTAACACGCTGACTGTTGGTAAAATGGGTTGTGATGGAGTACCAGGGCGTACTGCAGAACGTGCACGTAATAGTTTTTCCAAAAATTCTCCGCGATTTTCTAAAATTAAATCAAATCATTTAGGAATTTCTGTAAGAATACATATCAATTTTTTTCAATCGTTTTATATAACAGAAGACCAATCATTCATATTATTTTCTATATGTGTATATGGATCATTATCAAATTTGTTTGATCAAAACAAAATTGGCTTTAAGTCTTAATGAACTTTGTTGTAATAATATTTTAAAGCAACGGGTTACAAATCTGGCCCTACGAGACTTAAATATGATAGTGTACGCTATTTTATCACCATTTTTTTTTTTTTTTAATTTAAAAACTTTGAGAAAAGGCTTAATCATTTTTCTACACTTTTTTAAACTTTTTGGTCACATTCGATTTTATATAAGTTTGGAAAACAAGAACAAAATGTAATTATAGTCCAATTAAAAGTTGAGAATGAATTCGAAGCTAGTCTTAATTTTTGCGTACAAATTACAATATAATAAAATATTTCTTAACATAAAGATATGAACAAATAATAAATTCGAAATAAATCTTAATTTAATGGATATTTATAACATTGCTCATAACTTATGTAAGAAACAGGCATTTTTTATTAAAGGTAAATTTCAAAAACAGATTTTATAGTCTTTTGACTAAATATGCAAAAATTTCATCTCTTGTTTTTGTATTTTTATACAGAAAATGAAATTTGTAAAAAAATTTACTATTTTTAGTTTAATTCAATTCTATTTGTATATTTTTAATATAAATAGGTTTACAACGTTGACTTTGTTTTTGGTTTAAAGAGATTAGGAAACTATATTTCCTTTTCTACTTTAACATTTCAATTTGGAGGTAATATTTATATATTTGATTTAATATTATTTAGTTTGGAGGAAAAATTTAAGTACAAAACCTTTTTGAAGCAATTCTTATATACTAAAGACTAAAAACTAGGGTAAGGAGGTAAAATTTATGTAGAGATTAACTTATTGATGTGGTGATGTTGAAAATATTGACATCTTCTAGCAAAATTGTCGTTGAACTTGTTTAATTTATCGTTAACAGTGAGAAAACCAGCAAGTAGTGTCAGGGAATATTGAAGATCAATTTTAATAGTTAATTTTGGGCCACTTGAAGCTTTTTCCTGTGGCAATTTGCAGAAGTAGACCAAACAGAACTACAGTAAAACATAAACGGGTGGAAAATAGATTTAATTAGTGTTTTTTTTTTTTTTTTTTATTTTCAATTGAAAGGCATGATTTCCTGTTTATTAAGGGATATAACAATTGTGTAACTTTGTTGATTTTGTCTATAATGTATGGAATGTGATTTTT
>MINK01187688.1:12297-35518 GCA_001735545.1 Phormia regina
TTCCATTGGATATCACAGCTGTTACAATGCAGTGGGTTTTGTGGTATGAAACAACGTCTCCGTTTTCTTGTGAAATATATGGCATTTGTTTTTTCTGTGTTTTTTGCCATTTTTTCCCATTTTGTAAAATATTTATTTAGTTCAACCAAGGCAGACTCCAAGTTTTTAATTATATTGACGGAATATAGATCTGAACTTAATATTGAGGTATCATCGGCAAAAATTGATTTTATGCATCCAGCTAAAACAGGAATATCAGCTGTATAACTATTATATAACACTAGGCATCCAGCTTTTATATTAATTTCATGAGATTTTGTTTTACCAATATAAACGTTAAACGATCTACTTTTTAAGAAGCTTTCTATAATTTTAATTATTTCTATTGGAAAATTAAAACGTTTTAACTTAAATATAAGCCCGCTATGCCAGACGGAATCAAAAGCAGATTTCATATCGAGAAGAACCATACCAGTTGATTTCCCGACTTTTAATTAACTTTCTTATCTTAAAAAGTGGTTGAGATGTGTTATGATCTCTTCTGAACCCAAATTGATTTGGAGGAAATATTTCATTTCTATCAACAAAATCCAGAATTTTTTCTTTCACTATTTTTTCCAAAATTTTACTGGGCGCTGGCAGAAGACTAATAGGTCTGTAAGATGTAGGTGAATCAGAAGGCTTATTCGGTTTTAGAATTGCAATTGTTTTCGACTTTTTCCATTCCGTTGGAAAATAACATAGTTGTAGACAGCCATTGTATATGTTGCTTATATATCTGATTCCACTTTTGGGTAAGTTTTTAAAACATTTGTTATTTATTTCATCCAAACCAGGTGCTTTTTTGTTTCTCAGTTTTTTAATTAATCTTGACGCCTTTTCAACAGAAATATAATAATTTTGGGCTATATTATTTACTTCGATGTGTCTCGTACCCTCAACGACAGAATTTACTTCTGAAATTGTTGCATCGTCACTGATATTATTAGAAACGTTGTTATTGAATTCAAAAGTCCAGGCTAAAATATTACATTTTTCTTGAGGTGTGCAATAAGTTGTTGTATCCTTCAATATAGGAATATTTTTGTGTTTTCTTTTCAATATTTTGGTAATTTTCCAGAAAGATGAAGAAGATTTATCCAGTTTTGATAAGGTGTAATTCCATGAATTATTTCTATATTTAAACGTTTTATCAGATATACGTTTATTGAGGATTTTCATTTGCTGGAGGTCGTTTATATCCCTGTACCGTTTCCAATTTTTTCTATATATATTTCTAAATTGTATTAAAAATTTTATATTTTCGGGCAATGGTTTGATAGGTAGTAATTGTCTTCTTTTTGGGACGCTACAATCAATTGCCTCTTTAATGGTATTATTTAACAATAATATCATATCATCAATTTGTGTTGTATTTATTACTTCCATAAAATGTATTTGCTCAGGAATATTTCTTAAATCATTTAATGAAGATAATATTACAGATTTATTTGTTATGAAAAAGTCTAAAGTTAAAGGACGTCTCCTAGGATCGGTTGGAATACATACTTTCATAAGGATACATTATTTCTAGTTTATTTGGTCGAATTTTCTCGTAAAGGATGTTGCCCCAACTGTTATTAGTTTGACAACCACAGAATCGATTTCTACTATTAAAATCACCTGCTAAAATATATTTTTTATTTGGATTTGCCAGCATAGGTAGGTCTGAAATAAATTGGTTTTTACGGTTTGTGTTTATACGAGAGCCTCCCGGAAAATAGCAAGAGTATAAAAATAAAGTGTCATTTGGAAGCAGAATCTGAACACCTATATGCTCAATCGTTTTGGTGTTTTTTAATGGTAATAACTCATGTCATGTCATGCAGACGGTCATATCTATAACAGTAAAAGTTGTTAAGTTTGATCGAGATTTTTTCATTAAGCCAAGTTTCACAAATACAGCAGATATCGATGTTATTTGTGTTTATGAATTGGAAAAATTCGTCTTTTTTAAATCGAATACCACGAGCATTCCATAGAGCCATTTTTAGTACATCATTGTTCATCGAGAAAGAAATTTTAATGCTAATCTTGTTATGAGACATCAAATTGGCCGGAACGTGACTTACATTTACTTAGATTGAATATTAACTCAACAGTAGGAGTTTTGAGTTCTTCAAGATATAACAAATTTTCATTATTATTTTGGATTGTTGATTGGATACTTCCCCAATTGCTAAAATGTGGAGTTGTTTTTTGGTGTAGAGTGTTTGGAAAAAGGGTATTTTACTCTGCACTAAATTAGTAGAATTTTTATACCCAGATGTGATGGTTCTCTTGGGTTGGATACGTTGCTTAATTCCTAAGTATGTTGTTCTACTAGGACATTCGGGAGACATGGCTTTATGAGGGCCTTTACAATTTGCACATTTAACAATGCTAGATTTGCAATCACTTGTCTTATGGCTGCCTGCACAATTAGCACAATAGGTTTTCACATTACATCTACTAGATCCATGTCCGAACATTTGACAGTTGTAGCACTGTGTGGGTTTACATCTTTAAGGTTTCTGATATTCCCATCTTACCTTAATATAATTAATTGCAGAGTAATTTTGCCTCAGTTCTTTAAGAGTAATTGACTTCCTTTCAAAATATACAATAAATATGACCATTTCACCTCTATTTTCTTTATCTCTTATAACGATTTCAACATCTTTACATTTTAATCCTTTAGCTATTTATCTAACCCCAAAAGAACAGCTTTAAATGGTTTTTCGTTTTTAGTAGCATTTGTAAAATATTCAAAATCTTAATTTTCATTTACAGCATTATAGACACGGTCATAATCACTTTTTAACGAACAAAAAACTTTTAAACCAATAGAAATTTTTCTAATTGAGTATTCGGTTATTTTTAATAGCCTCATCATTTCATGAATTTGTTCCGTTTTACACTTTAAAATTGTTAGAGGTGGTATTTTTTCTTTGTATGTGTCATCAATAACGATTTCATTCTCTTCATCATCATTATCGATTGTTTGTAACGGAGCGAAGTAATTTTGATTTTCAGCTCTCTGAGAAGAGCTAGACTTATTAGTTTTACTCATTTTGTTTAGCCTAGAGTAGGCAGTAAAATCGTCGTCACAACGCGTTCTTTTTGTTATTTTGATATTAATTTTTGTTGTTTGAAAAAATGCAGAATTAACTGTTTAATTTAAATAAGAATTTTACTATGTAATTAAAGCAAACACGACTTAACACATCAAGTGCAACTGAAAGAGTGAATTTTTACTAAATTTCAATCAAATATCCTTAGTTAAACAGATTTTGCACAGATACATCTCATGGACACCAATAAAAATATTCTAACTGGCATTAGATGGTTTTTGTAATGCTTCACGGAAAAGTAAACACGCATCAAAAAATTTCGGAGATATTGTAGTCCTTTTAAAAATAGAGATATAAAAAATAAATAGAAGAAAATATAAGAATGAAGTGATTGCCGCAATCCCATTGGAAAGCATATGATATTGTTAATCCCTTAGCTTGCAGCCTCATCTACTGCATGCAGTGTATGTCTCCCAAACACATACAACATTCCAGGCATTACACAATGACAGAGTATGTGTTCCAAAGCTCCTCTTTCATTGTAATATTCGATTCTCAATTTTTGGAAAATTTCCAAAAATCTTGATTTCATAAAGAAACCTTTTTTGAATTCTAATAAACTTCTAGTTTGTAGAAATAAATAAATAAATTTTTAAAAAGATTCAACGCTCGAAATCAAATACATATTTCTGATAATGACCCATATACAATTATTATTATGAAATTCTTCTGCATTTATCACGAAAACGATTAATTAATGTCTCATGTTTGATCTATTATAAATTGAATTGTTGTGTGGGCTAGCTTCTCTTCGATTAAAAGATGTTAATTTATATCAAATTATGAAATAATTTATATGGTATAGTGTTGCGCAATGTAATAAATATAACTAATTAGTTATTAAATTTTTTTATAAATTTTTGCTTTAATTTTACTTGCAAAAAACTACATGTACATTTAGTGTGTTAATTTAAGCCATTTGTAATATTATTTTTGTTACATAAAGTTAAAAAAATAAAAATTATAAGTGTAATAGTGTTAACAAAAAAAATATAAAGAAAACAACATAGAAAGAAAATAAAATAAAAAAGAAACCAAATAAAGATCTCACCTTCACTATTGGAAGAATCCATGCCACGTCCCCTCCCTAAGATAATAATAAAGATAGGTATTGCATAGTATAAGGTAAAATTAATCATAAAAATAATTAGAAAGGAAATTAAATTGAAATAAGTTAAACATAAAGTAAATCAACCAAACCAAATACTTTTAACATAAATTAGAAAAACCTTTTTAGCATTTACGTTACGTCTTTGCATATTTTCTGAACATATATTTGTCTGTCTGTTTGTTTGTTTGTTTAATTGTAAATTGTTTGCTGTTGATTGATCTAGTTAATGAAAAATGTGCTTTAAAACGAATTAAAAATATTGCAGGAATTAACGTAACATTGTCGAAATAAAGTTATAATATACATTGATTTAAAACACACGAACTAATTAATATTTTTTCTTAAACCATTTTAGAACAATACAAAGAAAAATGTACAATACACAATCAAAATGTGATTATAGACCAATTAAAAGTTGAGAATGAATTCGAAGCTAGTCTTAATTTTTGCGTATGAATATAATAAAATATTTCTAAACATAAAGATATGAACAAATAATAAATTCCAAATAAATCCTAATTTAATGGATATTTATTACATTGCTCATAACCTATGCAAGAAGCAAGCATTTATTACATACCTGAACTGTCATTTCCGTTTTCAGGGCTACCACTTGAGTACATTGTGGCCAATTTGCCATCGAGTATAAAACGGAACCACCCATTAGAACCATTTGATAATTCTAATGCAGCTGAATCAGACCAAACGTATAGGCAATCGCGGCCGCGACATATACTCCATTCATGCCAATGATAAGCTTTACATTGTAATATTTCTTTCGCGTCTTCCATAGCATCATCTGTAACAAGATTAGCAAAAATGATTGTAATTTTATTATCATATACATACGAATAAAATGTTTTTGTGTGAACAATCGTCAATTATTTTACAACAATAAAAATATATTGGAATATAATATAGTGTAGTTTATAGATATGGGTCAGTAGATTATTATACCATTTTTTAGAATTTTAAATGTACCTTTAAAATCGGAAGCTATATCAGAAACACCGATGTCCCAGACTTCGCGTATTTAAAATGTGATATATAAAATAATAGTTGACCAAATTATTTATTTATTTTTTAACTATATTAGAAAAACAAGAAATTATCATTTTTGAAAAGAATATACGAATTAAATTAACTGCAAAACTATGATGAATATTTAAGCCACAAATTCAGTTTTTGTATTTTTTACTTCTCTATACTTTTTACTTTTTATACTTTATTAGAAAACCATTTTGGGTGTTAATTTAAATCCATATACACTTTTTAAAAAAGATAATTTCTTGTCTTTCTCATACAGCAGGATTTTATGATATATTGTGTTTATCATAAATAATGCATGGCATCCTTGAAGTGTAATCATAGTGCCGAATCTCTCATAATATAAGTCGATTTTAGTTACAAAGAGAAGTTAAAAATATTTATTGGACGTTGCAAAATTAATTCATAGCACAACATAAATTTACTGGACAAAAAGTCCAATAGCTTCGTTTTTGAATTAGATTAGATTTTTCAGTAAATTAATGTGATGATGTCACCATATCGATGACCAAAATAGATTTTTAAGTCACAAATTTTATATTTCTGCAGCTACCAGCCATAATCTTTAGACCTTCATGACATAAGGATTTCCAAAGAATACTGTGTGCTGAGATTTATTTAGATTCAGAGGTATATGATAATATTAAATGTTTCAAATAGATTTTGTATAAGTATCATACTGTTTTGACCTATATATAAAGGAAAAAGGACGAATCTGTGCAACGATGGATGCTTCTGGTAACGTTAACGTTATACACAATTCCTTAACAACTATCATAAATATTGGTAATTAACTTTATTTAAATAAAATATTTTTGTAAAATTCTTGTCGTGCATATATAATTATTTTAAAGTTAATTAACTTTTACCACAAAATACACATTTTCATTTGACTTATAAAACTCTAATAATAGTTTAACTTTAAATTATAATAGTGACAAACTACGATCTTAAATATTCATTTGAATATTTATTATGTATCTTTTCAGTTGCGAAATATTAGAATTTTACTAACATTTTTTTTAAATATGCATTTTTTTTTTTTTTGTTAAAACGAGTAATTTTCTATATTTCGGAGGTTTTGCAAAATTTATTATGTTCTAATATACTAGAGAATGGTCTATCCTGATTCTATTGAAGATAAAATGTTATTATTTACCCAATAAGTGATAGAAGGCCAATTTTATGCATTTAGTTCCCAAAACGTTAAACTTGCAATTTTTACTCATATGTGGCACGGAAATACACAGAGGTACATAACCAAAAATTTCTTTGGCATAAAAATTGTACCGGAAATCCCAAAATATTATGTGTGTAACTATAAAGGCTTATATAAAAGCACATATAAATAGTATTGAATGAGACAGACCTTTACAATGATGACCTTAAAAATTATTTATGATAAATAATTTACAAAATATTCAAAATTTTATAAAATACTATTTAAAATAAAATCATTGAACATTTTCTTTAAATTTTAATTTCGCGATAATGAAAAGAAATTTTAAAATATTTTTTCTCAATATTGACTAGACATAGTTTTTCTTTCATATGTTGTAATTTTTTTAGACAAAAAGTTAAAAACTTTGTAAACTGTCGAACGAAAACCACATTTTTGAGGTATTTTAGAAATGGTCCAGCTCATGCGAATGAAATAATTGAACAGAAAAATTTTAGGAATGAGTTCAAAAAACATCATTAAACTTTAATTTTATGAGCAGAATTGAATATAAGTGGAAAAAACCTGTAATTTGTAATCTGCAGGTTACATTTACGACATGAAAGAATATCAATAACTACTAACTTTAAACATGATATGTTATCAACTATTAAAGATCGAACTTTTGGAAATGTTACTTTTTATCAATCAAACTTTAACATTGTAACTGATATACTCCACTATTTCTTCCATATTTCAGTACCAATAATGTAACTATTTACTATTTTGCCAATAATAATAATTAGTTCTTGTAATGACATTTAAGTAATGACTTTCTGAAATGCCTATCTATAATAATATGATGATGAGCAATTATATTAGCTTCTTTATTCATTACATGGTAAACAGATTTTGCTGGGATATTTGAATTTCCGCTTAACGTTTTCAATATAGCATACTCATCTTTGACATAAAAAAAGGAAAATTCAACTTTAAAGATGCAATTTTTATAAAAAGTTTATGTTTACGAGATTAAACACAATTAAAATTGTGATGCTCAATAACCGTTTCCTACCGTTTTTACACTAAATACAAATAATATTTACCAGTTGTATTGTGCTGACCTGAAGTTGCAGCTGTTCCAGTTGCAGCATTGCCACTTGCTGTCGATTGTTCATCTGATGTCGATACAGCAGTAATTGTTGCATTTGTTGCTTTAACAGTTTCGTTTTCATTCTCTGGCTCAATAAGTGCTTGAACTTTTGAAAATACTCCCAAACGTGCAAAATGATCCAAAAACTCATCTTGAGTTTTACTCATAAGTTCTTCAATTATTGTAAGTACAACTAGGTGTCCATCATCGTCGTCCTGTGAAACAAACGCAAATACATAAAACAATTAAAAATACATTAAAAATTTATATTTTTACAAAGGAAAATCAAAAAAATAATATTTAGAATATATATTTTTTTATTCAATTAACACGGAATAATAAAAAGCAAAACAAGCAGACAAAAGAAAATAAACTATAAAAAACATGTCTCAAAATTACATTCATACAAGAAAATAATAATAATAATAATAATAATAATAATAATAATAAAATTAAAAAATAATAATTAATGTTGTTATTTAATAATAAGCTTAAGTACGCATAAAGTACTGTCACATTCTGCAAACGTTTTTCTGCATTTTTCTAATGGAATATTTCGTCTAAAATAGTCATCAAGAATTTGCCCAATGTGACCGCACATTTATATTAAAAAAAAATAATATAACGCTAAGTGTAATTTGTTCTATGGGGTTTAACCCTAAATCTCCCATTGTTTAATTTAAATGTTTATGTTATTACTTACGTTGAATAATTAAAAAAAGAATAAAAATTTTCTAGCATCTATAGCGATTGATTTGTATCAAATTGACCAGGATCTATATTTGATATGAGGTATAGAGGTATTTTATTTTTGAATCTGTGTTAGGATACGAAGAAATAATACGAGTACATATATGTATTGTATGTTTGTAGTTTTGTATATAAAAAGGTATTTGAGAAAAAGACAGGCATAATACAAGCAAGAATTTATTTTTAATTGGCCATTTAAAAAAACAAAAGTGAATCTATAAATGCAATGTATTTTATGTTATTATAACTTTCATTGCAAATTACTTTTATATATTATTTATTCAAATGGATTTTTAACAACAACAAAGATGTTTTTGGGTAAAATATTAATAGTTAATGCAACCATGACTTTTTTTTATTTTGTAACCCTAAACACAGAAATCGTTTGTTACCCTATAATCTGTTCTTGGCTCCAAGGGCACAATAAAGCGTGGATCCGCTGGCCCTGTTGTAGTACGGGCAGGTTTTAACATGCCGTTGCATAAATACGGTCTTAGCGTTGGCCAACTGTAGCTTATCTATATATATATATAGTATAGTAATTTAATTATGTTTGATTGAGATTTAAATTGTTCAAAATAAAATATAAAACAATAGATTCTAAATGTATGAAATGAATGTGTATATGTATATAGTTTTTGATTTTCCTTTTTCCAAGTAAATGAACCGAATAATTATTGTGTGTCAGGTATCATTTCACTTACCTCATTATCTAAAACACTGGCTACAACTTCCACGAGGAGTGTGCCTAAATTGCCACTTGTGTTAATGGTGATATGAACTGGTACTTCAGCATTACTTGAATCCTGTTGAGTTTCGCAAAGTCCTTTAAGGACGTTAGGTTGTGCATATTGGACCATTTTTTTAATAAGACCTAAACTAGCACGTCGAACACTGCTGAGCATGGTGCCCTGAAAAGTTCGACAAAACATGGGCAAAAATAATTTCAAATACACTGGTGCCATCTCAGGATCACCGCGTGGTTCTATAGTGGCATTGTCTTCACTTCCATCTTTGTTTACGAGACTATGCCCAGCTGCCATCCATTCACCAGGAGATTGAAGTATAGCTGCAACTTCACGATGACCGTCGTCATTGCGTTCTCTGGCCTTATCCAATGGAGTTTTGCCATCTTCATCCCGCAAATCTGGATAAGCTCCATATTTTAGAAGAACCTTTGCTATACCTGGTCTTCCAAAACAAGCGGCATAGTGAAGAGATGAACTGCGTTGACCTTTGTTAACATCTGCACCTTTTTCGCAAAGATATTCAACCATTTCTAGGGTACCAAAAGCAGACGCCCAATTTAAAAGCGTTTGACCCACATCGTCCATACAATTAACGTCAATTCCACCAGATTCAATAGCTTCTTGTAAAGCTTCCGTATCTTTCGAACGTATACAATCGATTAGTTGACGGTGTGTTCTTTCCACAGTGGAATCGTTACGACGAGCGCGTGATGCCAACTGCCCTTGGCCACCGGAAGCGCCTACTCTATTTAAAGCCTGACGACCTTCAAAAAGTAATAAAAGCAGAAGGTCTGCCAATCTCATACAATCTAAAACACAACGCTCGTCACCTTTAAGAGCCCTTTCGATAGCATCTGGCAGCTGAGAACGCAGTAAATCATGTGTTATTGAAGATGAACCACGGCAAAGCGTGGATAATAGTGAAATTGTAGTAGATATCGATTGAGATGAACGACTGGAATCAGTAGTTTGTGCTTTTTGTATGGGTGCTGCAACTGGGGCAGTCAAAGCTTCACCCTGTGTTCCAGATGATGAAGGTGCGCCGCTTGTTGGTGTTGTTCCACCGGTAGCAGTTAGAGCTGTACTTCCTACAGGGCCTGCTGCATTACTTAACCGTTTTAACAATTCATTTACCAAGCCGTATTCTGCAAGTGGTGCAGGGTCAACCCATTTTCGTGTAAAACGATCAGCGACTGAAGCGAAACATTTCAATGCTCCATCAGATACCATGGGATCTTCATGTTGTAGTAAAGTACTAAGACTCTCAACACAATCCTGTATACAGGGTGTGTTCGGTTCTACTTTAGTACACAGGCGTGACACTACCGCCATGGCAGAGTGCAAAGTATCCTTGTGCACTTGTGAACCACAATCTCGTATGAAAGAGAGTACGCAATTTAGACCACCACCATCAAAGACAGCACCAGCCTCACGTGTACATATCAATTCCAACACTTTTATGCATTGTTCAGCTAAATCACGTGATGTTCGCGACGACAAATCTGCCACTACTAAACGATTGCAAATTGCTTTAATGGCGCCATCGATGGCAACAATACGACGAGTACACTCGGCAGATACATCCAAATAATATGTAATGGCACGAGCTGTCACTTCAAGAACATTTTCAGGTGCCAATTCATCGAGAAATATTTTACAAAGCGCCGGTAAAAATGTACGTGGTGGACAACTATAACAACAAATTTAATTAAAATGTAAAATTTGTAAATTTCTTTGGAACAAACCTTTCAAAACACCTGTCCACATTATCAGACATCAAGAGTAGCATGCAAAGCTGCTCTAAAGCAATCAACTGCATGTCACGTTCATCTCCCTGGCCCATAGAAAGCCATTCCAAGAGTGTTTCTGGATCAACGTCTCCCATCTGAAATTGATTTCCAAGAAAATTACTTGAAATAAAATACATAATAAAAATGCAACTAATCGGCAAAAAAGAAAATATGCATATGAGCCTCTCTCTGGTGGAGAGTGCTGAAAAATGTGTCACTGCATAATATCATCACTAAATTCATGAAGACCTTTGCAGTTCTCGTGACTGGGACCATGAGAACGATTCCTTTTAAGTAATTATTTACAATGCTCAACTTGCCACCGGCAAACTTGTTGGGATAGCAAATTGCATTTTTTTCCTTTCCTTTCTTTTAATATTTCTAGGCAATAATTAAATCGCGACATTAATAAAGCCTATGCTAACCGGTATCTTACAAATTTTGGTGTATATGATTTTAATGAGTAAAGTCTTCTTAAGTTTATGCACACTTTTTTAATAAGCAAGTCAATATGAAGATTAAAGTTAAGACCTGAGTCAATAATAACACCAAGATATTTAAGAGACTCCACATAATTAATTAATCCGCCATTTATGTCATTCAGGGCAAGTATTAGGTAAACGGAAAAACATAGCTGTAGATTTATTTAAATTGATATTATGATATTTTAAAACCATCCAATTCAAAATTAGACATAAATGATAATTAATTTTAGTTTACATCGTTATCAAATACAAATGATTTACAAATGTCGTTATTCATTAATGAAATGTAATTATTCAAGTAAATTAAAAAGAGAAATCCAAAACTGACCCTTGTGGTACACCAGATTTAATATTTCCAACACTCGAATTAAACACATTTAAAGAAACAAACTGTGAACGCCCATGCAAATAGGAATAAATTAATTTCCCGTGAGATTTGGAGAAATAGAATTTCCCTACGATTTTTTTCAATAAGAACAATATGAATTACACGATCAAAGATAAACAATTTTAATCTTTATCAAGTTATTTTCTTATATAATCTGTAAGAGCAATTAGTAAAGAACACGTATTGTAACTGGCTAGGGTGTATTAGTGAAAGGCGTTCACAGTGGGAAAGAATTTGTTATTTAATATTTTCAATAATCTTGACATTACCGGTAGAATGTTAATAGGCCTCAAATCATCCAAAGAGATGCTATTATTTTTTGCAACTGGAACTATGCGAACCAATAACCAAGCTTCTGGAAATTTAGATACTGTAAATATTGTATTGATCTAATGCAGGCGCGGATCCAACTTAAGCTTTTGGGGGAGGAAAATACAATGATTTTCTCAACTATTTCCTTAAATTTTAAGTTTTCATTCAGCAAACATTTCAATATTAGATTGAACCAAATCAGAGGGTTCACGTACGATACACCCTATAAAACGTGCGGTGCGCCACAATTGACCATTGTCAATATTATTAAATATTCTGATACCATAATTCCTACGCACTTTTCTAATCATCGATTTGGTTTTATTTCTAAACTTGCAATAATTTTTCCAGCTTTAAGAACGATATCAAAGATGAGCTTTATAAGCAAAATTTCTAAGAGTTCTAGGCCGTGTAATATCTTCAGAATTCATCCAAATTACAGAGTACAGAGTTATGAAGATTTTCTATTAAAATATTTAAAGAAGAAAGCTGTACACCCACATCAATCGTTGAAAAGATTTAAAACTCATCAAATTGATCCACAGTTTGTGGAAGTTCATAAATTTACGTTATTATATTTTTGAATAAAAACGGCATTGTCTTCTACTAGTGAGGAAAATGTAATTATCTATTCTATTGAAGCAACCTAACCCCATGTAAAAGTGGCAGATTCTTTCATATAAAGTTACGGAACTGGTATCCGTCACTAGCCCTGAGAACCTGACCTCTGAGAACTGGTGTCAGTGATAGTTCACATTACTATGCATTAATATATGCACGCCTTAGGTGTGCATATATTAATATATCATATCAACTCCGGACTAAAATTTATGCATATTAACAGAAAAAATTATTAAAGTAGTTAAATTCCGTATGTTTTAAAATCATAGTTTAAGGTTAAATTGAAATTAATTCTATAGGATTAAACAAATAAGTTAGTATATTAATTATCTTCAAAATTTATTTTATTTTTTTGTAATATCTTCAATATTTTTACACACAATTTAAATGTACTAGTGATCTTTTTCATCCAATATTATCTTTATTTGTATTAAAAAAGTTCCATCTGCGGAATTGTTTCAATAAAATTTAGATGATTTTTGAAAATAAGATTTATTGATTTTTTATAGGAATATTCTGTGAAATTATGTTAATATTTAAATTGAAATAGAATTTAAACCTTTCAGTATTTTGATGTCATATGGCATCAGATTATTATATAACATTACTATTATTTTTAACATTACTATTATTTAAACTTTTTTAATAAAAAATTTTATTTTTAACTACAAAAATATTGCGTTTAAAAATTTGTATCCACAAATTAATTTTTTTGCGTCAAAAATGTTTGGTTTGTTTTTAATAAAAAGTTATAAAATGTTGATAAGTGTAATTTTTTTCACACAAGTCTATAAAATATTCTGACATTTTGGAAAATATTTCAAAAAAAAGAGAAATTATTTGGTTTCAACTTCAGATTAATATAACTTTTTATCGGACTCATATATTTATGTGATTCTTTTAACAATAATATTCAGAATTTTGTCAGGTTGATATTTTTAACAAATTTTAGGATAAATATAAAGTCAGCCAAATTAAAAAAGCAAAAGATTAATAATATTTATTTCGGCCTTAATATCTCCTAAAACAACGGTTTTCAAATGGAGTTCCGCAAACAAGAAACTCGTACTTTGATTAAAAATATTATGTTTGATCAATGATCAAATGAAGAAAGTGGAGCTGTCGAATCACACAATATAAGAAAGTACGATGTGATAAATTAAATTAAGGAAAAACTTTCTCATCAACATCCATAATTTATCGTCAAAAAAAGAAAGCAAAAAACCACAAATATTGAAGAAAAGTAAAAGAGAAAATTAAGATTAAATCAACAAAAGAAAATTGAGGAAATTAATAGAAATTAAAAAAGTAAGGAAAAAGAAATACGTGTAAATTGCATAAAAAGAAAGGAGTTATACTAAAAAAAGAATTATCTTTAGAAAATTTACACTATAAAAAGTTAAACAAATTTTAAACTCTTGCTAACAAAATCCCTTTTTTAAAAACTAAAATTTTAATTGAATTAAATTTTTAATAGCAGTTATAGGTGGTTACATTTATAGTCTAGATGAAATGGGACGGACAGAACCAGGAGAAATAGTGGTCAATGTAAAGAAAATATTAAATATAACTTTTAAAGAACTTTTCCGTGTCCATTAGCAGTCATGCTTTTTTACTCCCATCGGACGCATTCCTGGTAGCGGATATATAATTGGTTATAAGACAAATACCACAATCATTGTGGTAGCAGTAACCTGAATGGTTATTTGCAGCGTAAGCGAACCAACATCTAAAATCTCCAGACTTGTTTTTGTATTAAATAATTTAAGGAAAATAATACCAATAATTTAAATATAAAAAATATCATATGGTTTATAATAAATTTAATATGTCTATTAAACATTATATTATAGGTGTTTAAAAATAATAATTTAATAATAACATGATAATTAAAACCCTTAAATTATTTTTTAAAACTATTTAATGAAATAACTATTTTTGACAAAAGTTTGTTTGTATTACAAATAAAATTAATAAATAATATTTTATTACTTTTGTAAAAAAAAAATAATTAATAATGGCCTTTTTATGAAATTTTCTCTCAATTCCAACTTTTTGATTTAACCCTTAAATGTATAACGTATATAGTTATAATCAAAAAGTGTTAAAAACAGTATTATCGATCACAAAGATAATATAATTTAATACGAAAATTATTTCCTATTACGTGTTATGCCAACGTTTTTAATAATACCTACTTTTTGTCGACTTTTTTTGTATTTAAGTATTATGTATTACTTTATTTTAATAGATTAAAATTGATCGTACTGACTAATTGTACTAATTATAATTTTTAGCAAATTTACAAAAAATTAAGATAATAATAAGAAAATACTTACCGTTTATTTTTGTGTTTATGCCGGTATACTATAAGTCTTTTGACTTTTGAATCAAATCGGGTTATTTAGTTAATCTGTAAAAAAAAGATTAAATTAGTTTTAAAATTAAAATACAAGAGAGCGACTTTATAAACATTTTATTTTAAATCTAATATTGTTTTAAATATTTTAAATATTTGAAATAATATTTGGTTGTAGGTCAACATATTGACAAAAAAAAAAAAACATGTCAAACACAACCGGTGATACGTTTCCAATTTGAAGATAATCTTCTTGCTCCCAGTTAAGAAACAAACAAAACAATATTGGATGTCAATGTTGAAATAAGTTTATCATTTTACAAAAATTCTTCGTAATTTTAGTGTTTTTGAATATTGAATTGTATTCAACAATAGATTTGACTGTTTGTTAAATAAAATTATTTAAATTACTTAAAAAATTAAAACTTGTTATAATAATTTTATTTAAAATCTGTGATAGGTAAAAAAGTGTAGCGTCTATGCTCAGGAATCAGTCGCTGTGCCAGAAGATAGAAATTAAGGAAATAATGTATGATCAATAAATATGTAATGAAATTTGTGAATAAATAAAAGCAAACTGAGAATAATTGTAGAAAAAAATATTAAAAATTAAGTTTGGGAGAATTTATATTAAGCTGATATGATGAATGATACATATTTGGTTGATGTCTTCTTATTATATTGCAAATATCCATAATTTCCAAAGCAAATAGCAAGTTTTAGTTATTATACACTTATTGTATTGTTAAATTTAATATAATTTAAACAATATTAAATAGATGTATGATTTATTATATAAATTATAACAAAACAAATAAGATATATTAAGTGTGTTAATTGTTCAAAATACTCAAAGACTCAAAAAGCAATATTAAAATCTAAATTATTGACTTTCGCATCAACAAATGTATGTATATAATTCATATTAGTATAAATAAAATATAAATATGTATGTATGTGTATACATTTTATATACAAACAAACAAATAATTATAACGACAAAAATTATATGTTTGTAGGTATATGAAAAACACACAAACATTAAGCGTTGACGTGTACGCAGTAATTAACAAAAATCATGATGTGAAAAATTTTGAAGAGAAAAAACGCTATGTATATATGTATGTATATCATGGATCGGTTTGCTTGTATAGGTTGTATACAATAACGGAAAAAAGAAAAACTTAAATTTCTCAGCACAAAATGTAGATAAATCAAAATTAGCTAATTGACAGCACCTTAAAAAATATAAAAACAAATACTTTTTTTTATAAATTGGTATATTTCATATTTAAAGTTCTATTTATTTATAATCTTAATTGAGAAACTTATAATGAAAAGAAAGTACTGCAAAGAATTTGTCTATATTTTTAAATAAATTACGCAATAATTACAATATACAAATTATATATGTTTTGCATATTGTTCTTATAACTATTGTTTGGTCAAATTCATACATAAACAAAATATTTTTTATCTACAACATTTATAAATAAAATTATTAATACTATAGAAAAGGCTCTGGTATCTCTTCACTTGTCATAAAAAATAACTAATCATTCATTTTCTGTTAGTCAACAAAACACCCAACCCTAATTCTATTCAACATTATGACAAAAAAAAAACACATGATTATAACGATTGGAAGGATTATCACGACAATGTACGAATAAACAAGTATTATCCTTTAACTGTTGATTTCTATGAAATTCTTTAAAGTTTTAACTTTACTGGCATATAAACAGCAGGAAACAAATTACAAAAAAACATGAAAAGAGCCTGACATTACAAATGGGGGGGATACACAATATAAAACACGAACACATACCTAAAGGAAGTGAAAACTATCTAAATGGTTGGTGTTAGTCATTTTGTTGGCCTTTCAATAAATATTTCGTTTATGCAAAGAACGAATATGGGAATGTAAATTACTCTACTCCCTCCCATGGTAAAATAAAAATGGCATTATAATGAATAATCACCAAGGTTCAACTTTCATTTTAAGAATTTTCAATTGGTTGCAATATATTTTCTGCATAACAACATAATTATATTACACGTTTGTAACTTCCTATCGGTCCACAATTGGCCACATAAAAGAAAAAAATTGAGATGCAAAAACTATGTTGTAGGGTATATGGTCAGGCTATGCTTTTCTTTCTTGTTTTATATATTTGTATGCAATTCTATTTATATATTTTTGCTTATTTTTTCTTTTACTTGCGCCTTTTTGTGTACCTTTGAAATATTTAAGTTTCCTTTTAAAAAGTATATAGGTATACTTATTTTGTTATTATGTTTGATATCAAGTCAAAACACTTCTTTTATTTTCGAGAAATAGAATAAGTTTATTTTTTCCGCTCAGGAAATCAGGATTTATTGTTTAATTTCCCGGGATCCTGTCAAAAAATCCAGCCAAAAATAAATAATTAAAATTTGTAAAAAAAAATTCACATTCAGTGGGATCAAGTGTTAAAATAATCTAAATTAATTGATCTTTTTCAAGTTGTAAAAACAATATGCATATACAAACATATATTTTTATGAAAGCACTTTACAATATACTTTATATATTTATTTATTAAGATCATAGCTTATTGACCGTAATCAGTTCTCTTAATCTACTCACAAATATTCTTTATGCATAATTTCGCGTTATTATATTTAATGCGCAAAATATACATTTAAAGCATGTTTGTGGTTTCCCTGTTAACAGGGACAAATCTACAATAAAATTAATTTAGGACAATTTTCATGTACAAATCCTATAAATATTACTAAGAAATATTTTGCAAATACTGAACTTATAATAAAATGTACGTGTAAGTCCCACAAACTAAGTGTGATATTACAGTTAAAATGGCGACGAATCACTAACGAGTTTCACCTTTTTGTTATAAGTATCAATGAAATTCCCTTATGCAGCAAACATATTTTTTCAATCTTTGTCATGTAATTTTTGCTGGGATCTCAAATAACCAAATGGAAATCAAATGTTTAAGTGTTTTTAAATTCTTACCATGAAACTAGTATTTTAAATCATATCTGACTTTTTTAGTAGTTATTATTAAATGTGAGTCATGTTTTAAAGAAAAATATATAAATAAAAAACATATATTCAGGTATGTTCTGGAACCATATCGCGATTTTAAATCGACTAACTTCCTGGTGTCGATTGCGTGTTAAATGTCTTACATGAGTAATTAATTGTTCATTTTTCAATTTTATTTAATTTTTAGGTTTATTGAAAAACGATTAAATAATAACAATTTACTTTACAATTTAAATACTTTTCTTCTACGTATAATTACGATCAGGATACCAAATAATTGTCAAAAATGGGACATTCATGCACTTTCTGCACTCAAAATGATTTTAATCCAGGAGTTTTTTAAGTGTGGGACTATACTATTAAGTACTAATTGTAATAGCATTGAAATAAATATGAAAAGTCATTTCAATGTACATAATTTATTGTGATTTGAAATCGTTTCTGGACAGGTTGTTTGTTACAACTATATAAATTTAAACCAAACATTATTCATTTTTCTTATTACATATACAGAAGATTGTACTTTTAATATGTATCCCTTTTAGATAGTAATTTATCTACCAATGTTTACATTACTGTTTCATTCAAATTTTCATATTTCGGGGCAGTTTTACACTCGAAAATACTTTGGGTATTAAATGTTCAGACACTTTGTTGTTCCATTTCTTCGAAAGGCTAATAAGATTAAATATTTTCATTATAATTTTTATTAATAAAAGGACATAAAGCTACATATTTTTATCGACACAAGTAAACTCTGGTCTCATCAAATGTATTATCCTAGGACATCTATTTGCTAACTAATAACGAACAATTTAATAGTTTGGGTGCAGTCATCATAAATGATGACATATTTATGTGTGTACATACAGTATGTCTGAATGTGGATATGTCAATATAGTAGTGTATATAACATACACTGTGTAAATAAGGTACGTTGCATGGGTGGTAAGTGAAATTCAACTTGACATATTGCATGTACAATATAAGTACGTCTTCTTTGTACTTTTCATTTGCTGTAGTAACATTCAATTCCAATAACAATTTTAAATCCAATTTATTAAATAATTTTTATTAAACACGGAATATTTTTATATGAAAAATAATGAATACAAAACAAATTGGCGTGTATCTACATTATTTACATAGTCTACCAAATTATCGATAAAACATTTAACTGTTTATAAAAAATAAATTCACTTAGAGGTATCAAGTCTTTTGATATTCCCTAAAAGAAAAAAACCGAGACATAATTTTTTAAAGGGGCAAGTGTGGTGGAGAGCCAACAGTGGTGAAAAAAAAATACCAAATAATTAAGGCCTTCCATTTTTCTGCTTACATTTATTTTAACCAATATCGAATTTAATTACATTTTTTTTTTTAATTTCTTGTCACCATTTCAATTACTCACCAATATTTATTGTTTTTCTAACATTTTCTTTGTTAATTTTTTTTATTTCTTTCGAATTTTGTATGTGTGTTACAAATTGAACGCAGAAAGAAAATGTATAATAGGGTTTCTTTTTTTATTTTACTTTTCCTTATGTGGACTTTTACCAGACCATTAATTTGAGAGCTTTTAGAGAAAATTGTTTTTCCTACGTTGCAATTAAATTGCGTATTTAGTTTTTATTTAACAATGATTATTGATTTTTCTGGAATTCATATATATAACACACGTTTTTTAAAAATACTTCTTTTTTTACACAAAGCACGATTTCACAAAATTTTCGAATTGGAAAATTTTTTCTGTCACAGAGAAAAAAATTCTTTATTCACTGAAGCAAGTTGTAAAATATAGTAGTAGAAATGAACTTGTTTCGTATGTGTCAAATATTAGTTTAGCCAGTCACCACAAGCTGGCGGTGTACTTTGTAACGGTTGCATGCAGAAATCTACGCCGACCGGCTTTAAGCTGGCTAAGTCAAGCCGCCGGAGGTTTTTCGGGAGACGCCATTAATATTTCGGTTTAAACTTTAACGGCCGTATGTAACAAAAAAAAAATAATATATGCTTGACAAACGTTTACTAACTTTTTGTATGTTAATTTTCCATAAGAAAAATTTAATAAACATTTAACAATCATACATTAATTTTTTGGGCACGGCTGTAATACATTAATATTTCGGTAAACTCAATGTAAAATCTTTAGTAAACTCAATACGTTCTCAAGTTTACAACTTTAATATGAATTTTTCGTAAAATTTTTAAAAAATTCCTTACGACGTCAGATTGCGGATTTCTGGAAATATAAAAGTCGTAGAATAACTTATATGACAATATGTAAAAATCAATTAAAATAGAAAATATTTCTATGAGTAATTTTTTTCTACTTTAAATTTTACTATACATTTTAATGTGAAAATTACTTGGCAGTGTTTCATAACCAGGGAAACCATAATATACTCTAAAAAAGGTTCTATGCGCATTTAATACGTAGTAAATAACGAAAATATGTTCTAAAAACTCGAAAATATGCACTTAAAAAAGTTTTTTATATATTTTTTAATAAAATTATGTTTTTCATTAAAACAAAGAATGGGTTTCTTAATATTTCAACGTTATAAAATAAGACAAAACTTAAATTGATCAACCGCATCGTAATTCGATTTCCTATTTGTATATTCTATCTCATAAAAACGCAATTGAACTTCTATTTTCTTACGTTGAGTCTACGAATTTAATTTTCTGTTTTTATTCGCTCTTTTTAATATAATTCGTAAATTTAAAAATAAAATTCACTTTTTGGATTTAATTAATCCGTTTTTATGTATCTGAATGTAATTAATGAAATTTCTTACTTTATATGAAACAATTTATTAAAATATGTAAATCGCTTGTCACCTTTCGCTATAAAAAGGTAGCAATAAAATTTACACTTTAATTCTAAAAAATATGTTCATATTTAATTTGGATTGTGCTATTGATTAAATGTCAAAAAGTTAGTTTGAATATTTTGTAAAATAATTTTATTATATATTTTTTTTTTTTTTTTAACAATCAAACACTTTATCAAAGACAACCAATTATTCAGTTTTTAAACCTTGCATTGAAAGTAGTACATGGAATTACATGCCATTTACAGTTTTATGGGTAGTTTCATAATTTTATTAAAAAATTGTTAAAATGTTTTTTTNNNNTTTTTTCTGTGCAATGACTACCAGTTTTAC
This sequence comes from Phormia regina, assembly GCA_001735545.1. NCBI lineage: Eukaryota > Metazoa > Arthropoda > Insecta > Diptera > Calliphoridae > Phormia > Phormia regina. The sequence continues at coordinate 33,596 of MINK01187688.1, forward strand.
CAATGTCAGTCCTTATTTTATGTCAATGTATATATGTTTGTTTCCATAATTGTGTGTTTTTATGTTTTTGTTTAAATGCGTGTGATTGTGTATGTGTATGTTTATATGTAGTTTTGCTTTAGGGACCTTTTACTTATGAACGAACGTTGTCATTTACATTATAAGTATGCGAAATATATAAAAACAACAAACGAAAAAAAATCCAAAATATAAAAAAATAATATAGCCATACTTAAACAAATACATATATAAATATATTCATATTATATATATTTATATGTTGTTTTTCCTGTGATGTCAGCTAAACTGTAAACCAAAATATGAACATGAATAAAAGTTTTCATTTCAAGAATATACAAAAAAATATAGTAGTACATGGTTAAAACTGGTGATATTAGGCGAAATACACAAAAAAGTCCTTTATTTTGTAATGAAAACAGAAAAATTATAGCAACACAATGTTATAATTAATAGAGATTTAATTATAATTAGTTTTAATTTTAAAATTTTAGTTTGTGGTTGTTAAAATGATTTTTAGCTTAAATAATTTTTTAAGTTATTTTCAAGTTCACTGAAATATGTGTTTGATGATATAGTAGCAATAAATATATTATTGATTTAATTTAAATGATATTAAAAAACAATAATTCATGCTTGATAAAGGTTTAGAAACTTTTTCTTATGGAAATTTATATTCAAAAAGTTAGTAAACCTTTATCAAGCCTATTTTTTGGCTGTTAATCTTCGTTCTGCTACACTTGACTATTAAAAATATTTCTAGTTAGTATGAAAATTATTTTCCTACTGTTTACATTTCCCACTAACTACTAAGCATTTCTCTAAGTGTACATATGTACGTATCTATTAGTTAGTATGTAACGTTAATTGTAATTGCACTTTTATATATGTATATGTATGCATTATCTATTCTTGTTTAGTTTTTCATTAAAAGCCACCCACATGGAAAAAATACTATAATTTCTATGAATTCCAACATACAACAAAAGCATATAGAATGAATGTATGTATAAATAAATGAAGGCAACCAAGAGGATTTCTTTCTGTTTTTTTTTTTTTAGTTTTTCTGGTTAAACTAGAATAGAATTTTAAAAGAAAAAAATTGAAAAAAATACATTACCCGATTGTTGTCGTTGTGTGGGAATCACAAAATTGAAAATTCCTTTATATAATTCTCCACAAAAGAAGGTCTGTTTTCCTATAAGAAGTATGTAATCAGCTGTATATGCTGGGCTATATATAAGGCTACATGTGTAGGTATGTAAGTATATGGTGCAGTGTCAGCAAAGGACATAAAATCTCATAGCCATACACACTCTTCTATAAAATACAACACACGTATAATTAAAAAGGCGTGAATTATTATTCCGGAAAATAAGTTTCAAAAGACAGAGCAAGAGAATATAAAAGCAAAAAAAAAAAATAAATAGAATACTGCTATTTTGCATAAAAGCTTAAGCATCTGTACAATATGTTCTTCATAGCCATGAAGTTAACTAGCAAAAAAAAGAGCTAAAATAGCAGTGCAGCTTACTTTAAACAAGGAACAAATGAATGAATAAATGAATGAATGAAAAGGTTCATTCGAATTGTTGGTTTAGATCTGCATACTTGACTTTTTCCTTCTAACATTATTACATGCAATACAGTTGCCAGCATCAACATCATTGTTGAAATTTTGCGAATTAACAGGGTGTTTTAATATTTTTAACATGATTTGGAAATTTAATTATATACATTTAATATGATCATGTAAATACCAGAAGTGTTAATGAATTATTATATTTTCTGATTTTAATTCGTTACGAATTAGCTAAATTTTGAATTAATTTTTTTTTAACAAAAAATAATTGAATGAAATATAGTCAGAAATCATCTTCAATTCGTTTTCATTAAAATGCATCT